>APFE030561976.1:60191-72157 GCA_000404065.3 Pinus taeda
CCCTCAGCAACAAAGGCGTCCCCTTGAAGCCAAAACAACTCTGATACCAAATGTAGGTTTTAAACCTGTACAGAAATTACCTGCATACGAATTCTAAAACAAAGAAAATAAACAATGCGATAACATAACACATAAAACACATATGCACATTGATTTTCCCCTGGATCCCAAAACCGGGACTACCAGCCTGATTTTTCATTATGTTCCTTTCAATGTTACAATACATATTTATACATGCTGAAGCATCCAATACCATGGACCGAAAAGCATTGCGTCCAAAACCATGGACCGAAAACCATAGGTAGGTTCGCCCAACCTAATATAGGGTCCAAAAAAAATTTCCTGGGGCGCTGCCCCGGACCCCGTAAAGGGGGGCTACCCGCCCCCCTCAAACCCCCCGGACAGGGGGGGCTACCACCCCCCAATTATGCAATCAGTGCAACAAAGGGGGGGATCCGCCCTCCCGATTCACTACGTGGGTTAGTCGTGGAAAGAATATAACGCAACCCAACATATTTCTTGCTCCCTACCTAAGAGCTCTTCTTCTTCCTTTTGTGCATGAACCACTTCTACTACTAACTTATAAAGACCATGATCGTTGATGGTGTGAACTGGTTTAATGTCAATATCACACTCTTGCAGTCCTATCATCCAGTTCACCTAACTCTTGTTGAATAAGCAGTGATTTGACTGCTAGGTGTGGAACAAAGATAATGCAATGGTTTTTCAAAAAATAGGGTCTAAAGTGCTTCAACGCCTTGTATACTGCATAATATTGTTTTTCCATGACGGGATATTTGAGTTATGGTCCTTGCAAGCTCGCACTCATGAAGGTGATAGGTTGCTCATTGTTTAACTCATCCTTGTGAGTGAGTACAACAATGAGAGAAGTGTCAAAAGTAAAAGTATAGATAAAGAAATATTTGGTGAAGTCTAGGCTATATAGCGTTGGTTCTTCTACTATGTCTTTCTTGATATGGGTGAACAATTCCTTTTCAATTTTTCCCTAGATGTAGAATGCGTCCTTATTAATCATCTCCTGTATGGGTTTGGTGATTTGCGCATAGTCGGAGATGAAATTTCTGAGGAAGTTGATCTTCCCCAAGAAGGACTACATGGCTTTGTTGATTACAGGGTGGGGAATCTGCTTGATGGTCTGAAATTTGTCTGCATCTACCTTTATCCCACTTTTAGTGATAATGTGTCTAAGTAGGTTACCCTCAGACATTGCAAATATGCTCTTCTTGGGATTCAAGGATATCCCATAATTTCGACATCACTCAAATTTTTTCTTAAGATGGCGTAGGTTGTATGATCGCTGTCTTGAGTGCACTTTTACGTCATCAAGGTAGACCACCACACTCTTCCTGATAAGCCCATGGAAATCGATGTCCATTGCACGCTGAGATGTTGCACCTGCGTTAACCAGTCCAAATGACATTCTGTGAAATGCGAACATACCCCACTTGGTACGGAGCGTAGTTTTAAGTCTGTCAGGATTTGCTACCAAAACTTGGTTATATCTGGAAAAATCGTCAAGCAAAGAAAACATCTCTGCTCTAGATATTGTCTGCAATATATGCTCCATGGATGACACTGGGTATTTTTCCTTATCCGAGGCGTGATTCAGGTTGCAGAAATATACGCACAAGCGGATCTCCCTGGACTTCTTTCTGATAGGGACTAAGTTGGATGCCCAGGTCGAATGTCACACTTTATAGATGATCTGAGCATCCAACAACTTGGTCAGTTCTTTCTATATAAGGGGCTCAAGTGTTGGATGAACTTTCCTTAGTTTATGCTGAAAAATCTTGGCCCCTTCTTTGATTAGTGTAACATGTTGGATAACTCACGTGTCATATGTCTTAAGCTCATCGTATGTCCACGTGAATACATCATAGTACTGCTTGAAAAGGTGGATAAAATCTTGTCGCCCTTGTTGTGTGTAGCACATACCAAGATTCACATACTTGGGATCTTCTTCTATTCCCAGATTGATCTATTCATGCAACAATGTCGAGCTATGGGTCTTAGCATTCACAGGTATCTAAAAACGGTTCTATAAGTCATACAACTTCTCCAATGACACCACACCCTTAGGGATGAGGTCACCTTTTCTTTTATTGGCTAAGTTCTATAGAGTTTGTTGGTGCTCTTCCTCATCTATCACTGCGTCCTTGAAGACGTCATCGTTGGCCATGAAATGAAATATCTATTGATCATCATAAAAAACATGTAAGTTAATGATGTTGTTTAGGACATATGGTTTATACAAAATCTCAATAGAAAAACTATCCCTTAACGACAACATCCTAGAAGTTGCATTTTCCAAGGTGTCTATAGCTTCATTACGTATTCTTGGCACTAAAATAATATTGAAAGCTTGGAATTGAGAAATGAGTTGCCATACCTCTTGCTGGTAACTCTTAAGACACGGTGACACACAATGTATAGTGTTATGTACCTAATGCACCATGATTTTAGAGTCATCTACCATGTTCAGAACAACAACCTTGAGGTCAATGGCTTTCTGTAAGGCTAAGATTTATGCTTCATACTCTGTGTTGTTGTTCTTGCACTCAAACTCCAAGCAGCTAGAGAGAATATGTTTCCTCTGTAGTGAGTCTATGAGAACACAACTGGCTCTAGAGCCCTTCTGCGTTGTGGATCCGCCAAAGTACATGGTCCACAATTCATCTGTACAGGGACCGCTTGCCGCATTAGTACCATGCTACTATTACTACTACTACTTACTGTAAAAGTTTCATTTCCATCAGTTGGGCATGGAAGGAGGCCCAACTATGTGTCTAGTGGGACAAGGTATGGCTCTGCAAGATAGCACCCCAACTATGTCTCTAAAAAGAAAATTCCAAACGTGAGTTCTCCTAAAGGCAACGACTCATTTTCTCCATTCAAGGGAGTCACATTGTGCTTCATGTATCTCTTTGAGAATACTCAAATCTAGTTGTTCCTACCCTTATACGAAAGCCATAAGTGCGACCAATCACTGGAAAAGTATCCTTACAGCTTGCTTGACTAGTCTCTGCTGAGAAATACCCCGTATGATTTTGGGATGTCCATAACTACAATATTGATGCATTGATGAAATCGCTCATCAGATGTTAGCCGGGTGATCACATCCATGAGTTCACCAATTGCTGGCACACAAATTCTTTCCAGTTAGATGATCTGTGTGCTAGTCTTACTCCATTGATCATTTATCTTCTTAGCAATGGAGAGTGGCATGACATTGACCAATGCACCAGAATCAACCAAGCAATTGTGAAAATTGAAGTTAAAGATCTCAAATGATAAAAAGAATGTTGGACAGAGTGAGTTTTCCTCCATGTGGAGCGCATTAAGCATAGATGCAAGACCGTCAAGAGACTTAGTAGATCCCTTGTTCGAAGAGGTGGCTTGACCGGTATAGGTTTCCCCGAGTGCTCGTAGAAGAATGTTCCACTGACTCATGATTTTTGTAAGTTGAAAAAAAGAGATATTTGCACAAGTCTTCTTCATATATTCTACAATTTCATAGTCAATTTTTGGAAGACTCACCAAGGTGTCCGGGGGTGGAACTGAATTCACGGTTCCCAATGGGATGGTTTTGTCTTTGCCACTTGTAGGAACACTTTTCATTGAAACTGTCTTCCTGGACTTGCTCTGAGTGTTCTGTGTTGAGCCGGCCGATGGATGTACTATCCTTAACATATCTTGTCTTATTTTATTCTTTAGTATCTCAAAAAAAGTGGAAGCCCCTTGAATTCTCAAGTTATATCGATTATTTTTCTTCGGGGCTAGACCATCACTCAGAAGCTCCTTATCGGTGCTGGTCTACTGGGCTGAAAGAGAATACTGATACATGTTTACTATATTCTTAGTGCTTGGAGCTTCATTAGGTGTAGCAACTTCTTCTTCATCATCGTCTAGCTCAACCTACTCATTAACTGCGAGTTTGTTGGAAAACCACGTAGCCATGCTACTCATTCCATGGTTCCATTTTGGGCACGTTCTTTTCGAATGGGCTTCATGATGAAAGGTGCAGTATGAATCTGTAGCGATTTTCTCAAGGTTCAGAACCAGGTTAGAGCTTTGCGCAGATTTGGTTGGCTAGCTATTGCTGCTACTAGAAGCTACATTCTTTTTCGGTGGGTACCTAGAAGGCGTGATGCTCGCGTTGGTCTCCTCCTCTATTTAATTTCTGCCACTTTGGTAGTCAGGAACTTGATGAGACGAGTAAGGTTCTCAATATCACTTGGTTCCTTTTCCTTAACCTTGCTCATAAAGTTTTGGGACCTCTTACTGGTGTCTTTGGAGTCCTTAGTGGATTCATCGACTATAATGACTCCAATAGAGTGTAGGTCTTTCTCCACGACAATAGCCTCTCCATAATTTTCTTTTAGTGATGAGTTCATAGCTTGCTTGATGAACTACAAAATGGTGGTCAACAGTGCAAAAGTGTAGTAGTCAACAAAGATTGATTCGTGAGGTTTGGTGTCGTTTGAGAACTTGTTCAAAATATTGTTGAACCTCTAAGTGAAATCTTTGACCCTTTCTTTTTGCTCCATCTTGAGCTACCCAAATCCTTTTGTAACATGGAAAGGGTCTTGTCTTCAACAAAATTTTCAAAAAAATCCTTTTGAACACCCCCCAGTTCTGGATGGATTTTGGAGGAAGGCTATGGTACCATACAACTACTTTACCATCCAAGATACATGGAAAAATTCTACATGCAACGTCATCGTAACATACCTCGAGTGTCTGTAGATGTAGGTAGAACATGTCTAAGTGATCTTCTACCTTCATTGTCTTGTCAAGGTCATATTTCGTTAAGAGTTTGTCCACGTGTCTCGACATATTTTGCAGGAAACCTAGAAGTGCTAATGGGACCTAAGTCATCCAATCTAGATGTTGGTCTTCCATGTTGTCTTCTTCACTGTCCTCCTCTTCCTCTTCTGAATCTGATGCTTCTTCTTCTGAATTTGTTTGCTCTTCTTCTGAATCTCATCCTTCTTCATTTCCTTCCCCTCCACCTCCTTCGTCGGACTCCAAACCTTGAGAGTAAGAGGTTGTCCTCTTCTTCCTTTCAAAAAAGTGGGGGTTCCTCTTCTTTCTCCACATATTTTTCCAGTTCCTCAAGAGTGGCAAAGGTCGCTTCTTCGACAGATGTGATGACTACTACTATGGGGGTAGTCTTGTGCTTCTTTTGAGAGTACGGAAGGGTGTACACTCTCGAAATTAGTCCAACATTTTTTGCAAATTGATGGGTGATGGGACAAACATCTCAGATTTGATGGTAGGAGATTTCGCAATCGGGTCCGGGAGGTGAGAAATTACCAAATTCAAAATTGTGAGTAGGGGAGAGGGAGTGAATTTTACTTCCTTGACCATAAATTGGATGAGTGGGTTCAGTGTGACAATCAGCCATAAACTACTGGTTTCCCTTCTTCTAGCGCCGGAAATGTTGATGGTGCTGGATCCACTAACATTTATGGGATCTCCCCGGTATAAGGTTCCAATTAGAACTCACACCGTTTGGTGTAGGAGTCCCATCCAGTATGATGGCCTGGTTTCCATTTACTTAGAGATTTTCCTCAGCTCTTGCTGTTCAACACATGAGAGTGTTACGATGGTACCTTCGAAAAGAAAGGTAAGTGTGCCTGGTGAGTGTGTAATGTAACTATGTCTAGGTTCTCTTACTGCAAAAGGGGGAAAAATTGAGCCTCTAAGTGAGAGGTAATAGTACCACCTGGGAAGAGACACACATGAACCAAGAAATATATGTCTAATATCCTTCAGAATAGTCCACAACAGATGCAGTATTCGTTAAAACCAAAGTAAAGGGGATGACTCGTTCACCATCTAGTGGAGTAGTCCATAACGGATGTGATGATTATTATAACCAGTAAGTGAGGATGGCCTGTCTAATATCTTGCAGAGTATTCCACAAGGATGATACAATAGTGATAACCCATACAACACATTCCCAATAAGGCAAGCACTAAAACAACCGAAATGGTTCAACTATCTTAATACATGTGAAACAAACATGAATTAAAAATGCTCAAAGAATAGTCTTAAAAAAATCTACAAATCATGCATGAAAACGTGCTGGCCTAAACAAGATTCTTTATTTAGAAAAAGTTCTGACACACATATTCACATCATACACCACTAGCCCCAATAGTGGGACATTGGAGCCACTCCTTTCTACTCAAAGAATTGACTACAACTCTCTATGCTTCATGGGAGGAGCCAAGGTGAAAAGTCCTTGATCATATAATGAGGTGGGTACATATAACCAAGGGTGATGCTTGACCATTGTGACTCTTGGACTTCCCTCATGACTTTTCAACTTCCTATGAATTTTCAACTAATAGGACTCTTCATATTCATGTGTGTCAATCAAACTTCCACTTTACATTATATTTGATTTACAACAGATATGGCCCACAATAACGATGTGGTCTTTGACAACTCATGACACGAATTGACATGGACTTTCTTGCTGAGGTGGCAATGTCAAGTTGATGTTGTTGTTGGGTGATAGATGTGTTCTTGGATGTGCTCTTTCTTCTCCTCCACATAGCTTGATGATGCGGGGTCTTAAATGATCTTTTATCTCTTAATGTGGTTGCATGCATGCTATCTCTTTTCTTGTTCTTGATAAGCTTCTTTGTCCATCCAACTATAAGTGAGTCTTCTATCATGTTCACTCCTTCCTCTCCTCCTTTATTTTCTTGCCATGAGAAAACAGTGTACTTGTTCCTGCAATTCACTCATGACGAGACGACATCAAATCCAAAAACCTCCTAGTTTAAGATGATGCATTGTTATCCACGAACTGGGCTTGGGACAAGTGACAAGATAGGAAAGAGGGTCCAGTAACTATGCATTGCACAGTTTCAGGTGAAAGGGAGAAGGACTGGTTACTGATATTACGTAAATCTCAACTTAGGAATTATTAAGGAACTCTTGAACATAGTCTTCACTGTCGAGGAACAATGCATAGAGGCCACTGGGAGGCAAGATTGTGCAGTTGAGATCATTGGTGATTGCTAGAAGGTAGGACATTGGGGAAAGGTCTGCATAGTTTTTGGAATCAATGAGTCCCAATTGAGGGAAGACACTAAGAGATAGGTCTGTGTAGTTCTCAGAGACAAGGAAGGACTGGACAATAGAGGGGCCTCGGAGGACAGATCTGTGCAATGTTTGGGATAAGTGAGTCCCAATCAAGGGATGACACTGGGAGACGATTCTACAAAGTTATGGGAGGCAAGGCGGGCTTTTGGGCTCTATGCATTGCAGGGTTCTAGCAGGCAAGGAGGAAGCTTGGTGAATGAGCTTGTGAAATGAGCAGTTCAGGTCGGGCTTGAAGAAGCCACTGTAAAATTCTGGGGAGTAAGGCAATCTGCTTAGCTTCGAAATTATGAAGTGAAACCACCCCGGAGGACAGTGACTACGCATTTCATAGTTCTACGCAACAAAGTAATATCACTAAGAGTTGAGACTGCACAATGTGAGACTCAGTCACGGTTTGGTGAAAGAGATTTGTCCGGTCGGAAGGATTTTCAAGAAAATAGCTAAGTGTGCAAGGCAAGTGAACTTCTGAGGAACTTGAAATTGTGATCACAAACTTAGCATATTTGATGACATGACAACATAGGCCACCGAAAAAACAAGGCAAAGCATTACCCTCTATGAGAGTCTAGAACAAAAAAGCGACAAGTTTGACACTTGACATAGACCTTGGGATGACCGCGACGACACTTGTTCCACATCTCTTAAAACTTTGTGTATGAGTGTGACTCATGTTTACATAGATAGCAAAAATCAAACATACAAAGACAAATCTTCTAACTCACCAGAAAAGGACCGCAAGCGTGATAAAACACTCCAACATGCCAAAAGACGACAGTTGATCAAACAAGAAAAAGAGGTGAAAATACTTTAAGGAAGCTCATTAAATGAGCTCAAGTGCTTGCAACAATCAAGGGAAAGACCAAGGAAGGCTCTGAAATTTGAGTGCAAGCCAAAATTTTGGAGGGTGTTGTAGCTGCTACAACAAGCCAAAAAAAAACCTAATGTCAAGGAAAACTCCCATGTTGTATCGATTGCTTTTGCAATTCTCCAAGTTTGAAGAAATTGAGTTCTTTCATATAAAAAGGGAACTTAATGTGGAATCTGATCTAATGGCCAATAGTGGAGTCAATCTAAGATTAGGAATGATGAAAATCGATGGTTCTATCTTAAACAACTTTATTCCATGAGTTTACAAATCTTAACTCAATTAAATTTGGACCAAGCTCTAAAAGAGGTTATAAAGGACAATTGGCTTTAGGTTCAATGCCAATGGCAGATAATCAAAATCTAAGGGAGAAGGACAAACATCAAATCCCAATGAAAAAATATTAAAATCTAGTGGATATGGATGAGGTTTCAATCCTTAAATCATTGATTTTTAAATAAATTGGTACGATAATATATTAGTATGTTAGCCATCGATCATATGGTGGGGGATTGCATGACAACTAGGTTTAAATTGATCCAAAGCAAAGAAAAATACACGATGCAGTGAGGATTATTTAGATGCAACCTTGGAGTAGAAAAGTCTTGTGCCGAGCTCGGTGTAGTAATGATTTTAAACTCTAGTGGTAGATTACTTGAGTGTAAGGGAGTGCAGATGACGTTGGGGAGGGGAATCGACGAAGGAAAGAATTCAAACTTCTGATCTACAGGACAATGATTACCCACTCTCCCCACTTCCAAGACATATCAATCCGAAATATAGAAGCAAACTTTAATGAATCAAGGAGGATTTGATTGAAGAATTATGGTTGAGAATAATAACATAAGGATTTGTAGGTATGAGGGACGATGGCACTCAACCCGAGCATAGGTTGTATGTCCAATAAGATCAATCTTGATAATATATAAAAAGGACTTGACCAACATTGTTAATATGACATTTTAGTTCTGGAGACATATTAGAGAAAGGGATGAAGTCAGAAACAACAACAACAAAATGGATTTGCTACGAGTAGAAGAACACGTTCTAGCTCAACATCTGCTTTAATCATGGGAGATAATGGAGTTTATTTTCAATTGGATGGCTTAGCAAGGGTGGATGAAGCAGGAAAGCGGACGAGCCCAACTGGAGTTATTACATTAGAAAACTAGATAATTGCAGGATAAAATGAAGCACATGCAAGTTTCCTTTGACCAGTTAATTTCAAGTTCGACTATCTAATTCGATGTTTAGTAGTTTCATTGGCTAACATCGAGGAAGGTAAGTATGAAGAAACCGAGAGATCCAAGGTGGAGGCGTCAGAGAGAGAAGTAAACATGGTCGATGAAGTCAGCGAGACTTTGGTCAATACATTACGTTTCCATTGCCACAATGATGATGAAACTGAGGATTCTCATCTTGCAGGAGCAATGGTGGAAGAATAAACATTTTTTATGTTTCTATGTTATGTAGTTATGTATAATTTTTAGGGGTCTTTGGAAGGTGTATGAGTCCAGTTGTATCAAACTCTTAGTATGTACTTAGATAGCTAGTGTATTAAGATATTTTTGTACATTTGTGTGCAATGCAAAAGAAATTAGGTGTCCATTGTAAAAGGTGTTGGTCTTCAAACCAACTTTATCTAATAGAAAATAACTATCTGTTTCTTAAAAAAAAAATGACTAACGAATGAAAGAGGGTTAGGTTAGGCTAAAACAAAACTAATAAATTAATGAAATAATTAATTAGAGAAATAGATCAAGCAAAATGAGAGAGAAGATAAAAGATAAATAATATGAATGGTTAAGAAGCTCCCGCAGAATAACTCAATTGGCAATCACTTGTATGAAGTATTATATAAACTATGAGTTTTGAGGTTCAAATCCCCCCAATTAACTTGTGAATATAGAAGGGGCGTACGTAGTCACCTTGTGGTTACAGTGGTAGCAATCAAAATTGACCTGAGCGTATGTAATCACCTAGTGGTTATAATGGTAGCAGTCAGAATTGACCTGTGCGTATGTAATCACCTAGTGGTTATAATGATAGTAGTCACCTAGTGGTAATAGCGGTGGTGGTCTGAATCGACCCGATGTCACGCAAGTACAAAATCAGCCTAGTTGTCAATTACTCTCTCTCTATATATAATAATAATAAAATAAAATAAATAAAAACAACATTGAAAATAGGATCAAAGATTGAGAAAAGATTAGGTAACAAAAAAAATAATGAAATAAATAGATCCATGGAAGAAAAAATGTTGAAGGAAGTTGAAATAAAATAATAGAAAAGAGATTAACAGGTGGGGACAAAAAGAGGAAGAATGGAGAAAACAAGTAGGAGAAAAGAGAGGGAGAAAAACTAGGAGTGAAAGAAGACCAAGGGGAAGGGAGGAGCTATTATTATTGATTGTTTTGAAGAATAATGGTTTTCCAAGATTGGTTGGGTTCATAGCCCAACTCATGATTATAGTTATTGGGGTGCTTTTCAATTTCATTAGCTTCTCGAATGATATGCAAGTAAAAAGCTTTGGAGGCTAGAATTTTGGGTTGGTCAAAGAAGGTAAGGGATTTGGAGTTGTGAGAATGCTCTATTATAGCTAATTTAGAAGTATGGTTATAATAGGTGTTAGTAATGCTTCCTTGACGTGATCTTTGAATGATCATCCAATCTGCCCATTGTAATATTTGTCACAAGAGCACGAAATTTTCTATGCCCTAGGGCTGAGCATCAACCCATGTTTGTATTTTCGAAATTTGAGTAGTTGTTTATGAATTTTTAAGGGCTTATAAATGTTTTTGATATTCTTCTTAGTAAGAACCTTGGAGATAATACCAATAGTTCCTTAAATGTAGGGAAGAGAGACAAAAGCTAAGGGTAGGAGTTAGAATTAAAATATTTAAGGTTTCTTAAGGAATGAAAAGTTATATAGATTTCGGCACATGAATATTCATTTCCCTTAAAGGCTTTTTTTAGCTGAGTTTTCTTTTTTTCAAAGTACTAGAGAGTTGAGATATGAAAAGTAAGCTATAAGAAAAAAAAAAGGTTAATAATCATAACAATTTCATACATTTAATTTTTAATTCAAATATTTTGAAAATATATTTTATATAATAAATATAATAAATAAATAAATAAAATATTTCTATAATTAAAGAGTAAAATTCAACTTTAACTTGGTGTCTATTTTAAATATCACATTATATTAGCGATCTATATAAATTAAATGAATTGGTAAATGCGATAGACATCAATCCATAATAAAAATCAAAACATTTATTTCATTTCAGATTATCTCAAGTTGATAAATTAAGAAAAACCATAAAATTAACTAAATTATAACTTTAAATAATAATAATTATTAATGATAAAAATAAATAATATATAAGCTAAAGATATATACATTTAAAAAAAATGTAACAAGATTCTTAAGTATGGAGGTTGAACCCCAATCATGAAGATTCTTGAGTTTTAAATTAGTTTTTTTACAATATCATGGGCTAATATCACGACTTATCAATATTGAGTTCCTAAAAAACCATAACTCATGTTATATTAAGACTTGTTCATATGACATTTTTTAATGGAGTTGTCTATAATGCGACTTTTTGGAGATTCCGGTGACGGAATCCGGCGAAAGAAATGAGGTTAAATCTTGATTGTTTTAGCCAGTTAAAATGGTTTTTTAACTGCATATTTGGATTCAGCGCCCTGGAAAACCCCTGGGAGCCATTGATTGTGCAGAAACTAGCTATCAAACTTGGGATTCCATTGAATTGCTGCCGGATTTTGACCAGAAAAATCCGCTGGAAAGACTTTCAAAAAGTCGCTTTATAGACTACTGCTTTTTTAATTACTAAATTTAATTAAAAGGGAAAAAAATACATAACTACTTTGGAAATAAATCTTAACCTTTGATTTATGTATACTACTAAAATATTTTAGAATATTCCATAAA
>APFE030561976.1:72672-91835 GCA_000404065.3 Pinus taeda
ACATCATACACGACCTAATAAAATAATAACTTGTGCTCAAAGTGGGTGGGATAAGATTCTCTAACATAGTTGCTCTACTTTACAAGTAACCATGTTCAATATGCTTAAGAATGTGGATTGATGGTTGTAAGATGTAAATTAGGAAGAGCCACGTGTGCTTAAAGTGGGTGGATAAGATTCTTTAACATAGTTTCTTTACTTTATAAGTAATTATTAATTATTAGTTATGTTTAATATGCTTATAAATATGGATGGTTAGAAGATGTAAATTAACAAGGTCGCATAGCTAGGGTTTTTTGTCATTTAGTTTAATTACTAAATTTTGAAAAACTAACTTCCACATTTGAAAAGAAAAGGACTACAAAAATTTAGTTTAAATATAATTAAATTAAATTATAAAACAATAAAAACGTAATTGTATTTAAACAAAACAAAACATAAATGTGTTCTAAAACTAACTATTTAATATTTTTTTTAAAATATAATAGAAATGATGAAAATATTCTGTTCGATATCCTCCGCTAAGAAATGGCAAGGCTCTCACCTCACAGAAGCACGGAACAACTGGTGCTTCTCTACCTGTATCAGACAAAAGAACATCCGTCTCCTCATTAGCTAGGCCATATGGATCGCCAGGAACCATTCTATTTTCCAACAAAAACCTCATCAGTGGCCCTCTGTCACTACCAGATTGCTTGCCAACTATAGCTCCATGCCCGAATAGGAAGAACAACCAACCCATAGGAATATCACACTTAAATTTATTAATACAGCTCACCCATGGGCTTATTTTGATGGATCAGCTCAGGAGGCTGGTTGTGGAGGGGGGCTATACTTCATCTGTCTAAAGCACATGTCTTCAAAATACAAATGGGATTGAGAAGGGGTACAAACAACTTTGCATAGCTCACAAAAATTGCCATCAGTTACAGCTATTCAGAGACTCAAAAATCATATGCAACTAGATAAACAAAAAAGCACAATGCAATGCATACTCTCTAAAGCATATTCTAGATGAAACTCTCAGACTCATATCATATTTTGATGTTTTCTCTTGCCATCACATTTACAAGGAACACAACACAGCCGTTGACATCCTATCCAAGGAGGTTGCGCACAGGAACGACACCACATGGTTGATCGTGGAGGAAAGAGACGGCAACACCTACCAGTACTATCACATACCGTTTATAGAACCTGGCATATGGCAATCTCCAACAATTTTTCGTTTTTTGCAATTTTGGATCTATAGCATTAATCATATGTAATTATTCATTGTTTATTTACTTTATTTTACAGCACTGTATGGCTCTCTGCATAGAGCTTCATATCATAGACTCTATGTTGAAGCCTCATACACGAAGTGGAACACAGTTTTGAAATGTTTTTGGGCGTCGAAGGCACAGGTCTGAATACTGTATATGCTATGCATCTGCAAAATGCAGTTTCTTATCAATAAAGAAATTGTGACTTTTTCCACGGAAAAAATAAAAATAAAAATAAATAAATAAATAAAATAAAAATAGAAATGATGAGAATATATGGTTATTATACAAGTAATATGATAATTTATTTTCTAAGAAAAAGTTATATAAAAATATTATATATTACATTAATAAATAAAATATACAAAATACATAAACCTATAAAGCCGTGAAAATTATTTTGAAGTTAAATCTCAATAAGCTTATAATTTTTTGAATTAGGTTTTGTACGTTAGGATTTATTACAAAGATATTATGTTTGGAGAAGTTAAATTTGAATGAAACCTTGCTTGAAGAACTAGTTTGGATGATCACCTACCAAAATTTAATTATTCAAGTCGCTCTAAGTGATTGTCCCTTGAAGGCGTTACCTGCCATGAATTACACCTCATTAAATGTAACCTGGATGGTGAAGTACAATTTCATTAAAACCCGAATGGATTTGGTTAGGTGAATAAGTACAAACTTGGAACATAATTTAACCAAGTAAAAGATAAGTACAGATGTGGAACATAATTTAACTAAGCAAAGGATATGGATAATACATAAATAAACCATGTATTTTTAAGAAGAGTTTCAGCGTAAATCACATGCGATGAACCACATTGGTTGGTTTGAAACGCGTCGACAAAAGTTTTCTACATGTGATTTATGCCAAAACTCTTCTTAAAAATGTTATGGATCACAGAGGCCTCAATTCAACAAACCATATATTAATTTATGGATTAATTTTTATAAAAAAAAGTTAGTATCTATGTGTACCTAGAATAAGATAATAGTAATAAAATTAAAAATATATTTATATATTGTTTGGACACTAATAACATCCAAAACGATAAACTCACATAAATAAGCTAATCAAATTATGTATGACATATATTTAGTTTAAGTGATTTTTCTATTATACTATAAGGAGGAATCATGGTTCATACATTCTAGAGTGTTTGGTTTAATGAAAGAGAAGAGGAGTTTTTATATCAGCGTAAATTTGTTTTAACCATGGATCTAACATCCCCTAGAGGGATCAATTTTTTTCAGGTGCAAACTTATTATAGATTGCAAAAAAACAATGTGTAATTTTTCATTGTTTAAATTGTATTTTGAATGTTAAAACAATGTGTAATTTTTCGTTGTTTAAATTGTATTTTTGAATGTTATAGAGATCACATAACATGTGCATTGAGCTATTTTATCAACACAAATTAAGCTAATTTTGTTTGTTATTAATACATTTTTAAATATACATCAATATTAATTCATATTAAAATATTTTATTCATAACACATCAGATATTTTATTCTATGTAACATTAAAATATTTTCTTTTGACATTTTTTTTCTATATACAAATATATATGAAGTTGATATCATGTGTTAAAATATTTTTGAAAAGTATTAGATTTAAACATCTTGCTCATATATATATTTTAACTTCTAATTACTTTCCATGAAATTATATTAAGTCATATGGACAACTAATTAAATACGCATGACATATTTTCATTATTTTTTATTTTAAGACGAATGAACGTAATTAAACATACTTACACATCACCTTCATAGTGGATTGTATAATTAGTCTCTTGACTCAAAAACTTTATTAAGTTATGAATATAAATTTAAAAAAAAACAATATAAATACAAATTCAAAGTTTAAAACAATAAAATATAAATTTAAATTTATTTTAATTTTGAATTTATTCAATATTCTAAAAAGTCAATTTTGTTATAAATTTATTATGCTTTTTTTTAGGTCTGATAAACTAATGTTTATCTCTCGGCAAACGTTAACCATCATCATATATATATATATATATATATAAATTAAGTAAATTTAACCTAATCTAATTCAAATATTTATTTAACATATAAATAAATTATATAATTTTTTTTATTTATTTTCGCTAGGAAAAAAAAATTAATTACCTTTAACTATTCATATTACACACTAATTTGTAATCAATAATTTGTAACATAAAAACTTTATACTGGTTTTATATCATATGCAATCTATAATATGAACAAAAAATAATTTTGGAATGAGTATGATATTTCCTCACTATATTTCGAGATCGATAAAAAAAAAATTATCGCAACTTCCAACAGATGAAAAGTAGTTCAGTTGCAAAAAGATTCTCTTGAATTTTTATGAGAACTATATCATTAATGTGAGTGGATTGTTTTAAATGTTGGTCAAAAATCTGATTATTGATTTCAGAATTTATGAATTTAAATTTCAAAAAATTAAAATATTTTAATTGTTTTCAACCTCCCTAAAACATCATTCCTTTCCCAAATATGAATAATATAATATCAATTCACAATGAAATTAAATACGATATCACTCATAATTACTTGCAAAATTAATTGTAAATGCAAAGTGGAAATGGAGCTTTGCACCTTAACCCTTAACGTACCAATAAAACCCTAATACTAATTCACAATTAAATTAATTGTGATATAATTCATGATGAAATGCAAAATAGGAAACTTTTATTTCCACTTCTATAGCAAAGTAAATGCACCCTGACATGCCAGGCAAATAGCGCTCGCTCTCTCTCTCCACGCTGCTATCTCGATTCATGTGCCGTGGAGAGAGAGGGCGAGCGCTATTTGCCTCGCATGTCAGGGTGCATTTACTTTGCTATAGAGTTGGAAATAGGAGTCGCCATGCAAAATAGAGCTCTGCAGTCCCACCCTCAAAATAATTGTACCATCGTTAATGAATGTTGCAGTTGGCAGTACGAGCTCAGGCCTTCGCAATAGGAAAGCCCTATTTCCAACCCTATTGTAAAGTAAATGCGCCCTGACATGGGCCTGATATAACATGATATAACACGCCGCTATTTTTTTTTCTCTCTCATCACCGCGCGGCGTGTTATATCGTGTTATATCGGGCCCATGTCAGGCCGCATTTATGTTACAATAGGATTGGAAATAAGGCTTTCCGTCAATATGAGGGTACAATAATGACTTAATAAGACGAGAGCGAAAGCAACCAATCACGGTTTAAAAAAATATATTTAAAATAATTCAAAAAATAATTTATGTTTTTAGTTTTAAACTTAACATTATACTTGCCACCTTAAATTTTTAGTCAAATCAAACAAATATAAAGTCAACTCATTTACCAACGCGTTATATACTCTTCTGCAGCAGGAATAATAAGAGGTATAAAGCATCTTGAGATTAATGAGTTTTTTTTTCAAATTGTATTTTTATTATTTTAAAAGTAGTTAAAAAATTATATTTTTTTGAGTTTATTTTAAAATTTATTTCATTTAGAAATTTCTTGCTATAACACAACATTATAGTTTAAAAGAAGCTTTCCAAAGGGGTATATATCTAATAATATCACCATAAGATAGATCATATATTTTGCGTAAAGGTCTTCAAATTTAAAAACACTCATTTGAAATTGGGTACAAAATTGTAATCCACTTACACCTTTCCAACAAAACTGAGTAAGCAAAGGCATACACTTATATCCCACTATCTTGTAGAGTTATATCATTCATAAAAACCTTAAAAGGCCTTACAACGAAAGCAGCATCGTGAAAGGGGGGCTATAGTACTTTGAGAACTCCCCATCATTAGACTCTGAGATAAGTTAGGTTCCTTTCAACATCAAATAACCACGGAATTTAGGGAACAAGCTAAATTTGCAGAAATTAATCTCAGTTTCGCTATCAAAATGGATAATGAAGGTTACCACGTGGTTTCTCCCCCTTTATCCACTTGATGACATTTATGGAATCCCCAAACACCTTAAGAATGGAAATCCCTTTCTCCACTACAAGCAAGAATAATAATGTCAATGCATCAACATTGCATGATTATTTGAACACTCTCATAATCCTGCCCAAAGCATTAAGAAATGGTGACTTGAGAAATAAAGAGTACCTCCCCTTCCATAACGAGGGGGATCTCCTTGAGATTCTCTATCAAAATAATCCCATGAGAATTCTTTGTCAATCCCTTCCTCCATCACTTACCACTGAGTGACCTAAGTCGAGTTCCGTGGGATTGAATTCAAAATATTGATACCTTGAGCTGCAACTAAAACTAGAGGAAGCAATTGTTCATAAAAAATGCAATGTTTCTGGCCAAGAAAATCCCCAAAGCCACAATAATTGGTAATGCCTTGAATGATCTAGTTTGAGAATTTGCTAACTAGTTCCTCAAACCTTCCTCCATTGGAATTTCCCTCCAGTTATTTTTTAAACTAGTGTCAACCTCTCTCTCTAACCATACTTTCGAAGAGAATTAACATCCCATAATGAGGTGATTATTTGATTCTTCACTTTTAGTACATAGAGCACACATGCCAAGTCCTTCACAATTGAGTTTGTTCATATTGTTCCAAGTTAATTCTTTGTTACTTAAAAGACACCACAAGAAAATATTTTCCTGTAGTAGACACTTCAACTTCCATAATGGTTTCCACTGCCACCATACCCATTTAACTTGTTAGCACTTTGTTGTATGCTAAAAGAATTCAAAATGGTTTTTGGGAGATGATTGTCTTTATTTAACTAAATTACTTTGAAATTCGAGAATAATATTATGTGAAGCATTTTTAAAAGTGATTTGAGTTATAAGGCATATTTAAACTTTTTGATAAGTGAGATATAATGAGGTTTTGTGTTTATCAATAGTATTTTCAAGTGATAACAAAATACCAAAGAAAGTTTCATAAGAAGGGGCATTGTAGTTTTCATTTTTGGAGCACTGCAAAATCATTTTCCAATGCCTACAGCAATGCCGCAAAATAATTTTCGAACGTCTACAAGTTTTGAGGCAAAGTTGAATTGGTAAACTGCAATACCAACATGGGTTTCTTATCATAAAGTTACAAGCAGTTTGATAGTCCAATTCCAGAGAGTATTGACCTCGGTGGTATATGGGGAAGATTCAAGAAATACAACAATCATTCTGAAGGGAGAGACGCTACTATCAAGATAAATCAATAGGACATCAACTCTTATAAAGGACAAAAAATTGAATCATGATATATGACAAGTAGGAGGGATTTTGATTAGATTGACATCTGTGCAAATCTTACATTGTGTAGATGCTCAAATTATCATGGGAAAACCCTGCAAGGTAGTTGAAGTCTTGATATCAAAGACTGGAAAACAAGGTCATGCAAAATGTTAGGCATTGATATATGATAATGGTGAAATTTGTGTTGAGGACATGGTCAACATGCTCCAAAATGGCTCTTCAACTGATCTAGGTGAATATATATAACAATTGGTACTATCACATGCAGCCCTCAAATATACTGAAGGCAAAGCAATAAATCTTCATTTGTAATATGCAATTTACATTCGAATACATCCTCACTAGAGAGCATAAAAAGAAGGATTAAATCAAGCAGATACTCTTCTATTAATTTTTGCTTAGCAAGAATTAGTCTTTTGGGATAGTGGTAGATGGAAGCTCTAACATTTCAAATCATCAAGAAAAGGATTAGATCTAGATGCATAGAGATTAAACCTAGGACTTCAAGGAGAAATGACAACACTTTGTTTTTCCCTATTTTAGTCACCGTTATCAAACAAAGATTCCAAGTAGTTGGAAATTAATTTTTGAAAAAAAAAAAAGAGGTTTTTGGTGGGAACAGATCCATTTACGAAAAAAAACTTTCATTTTTTACCCAACTATCATGGTTTGGAAAATACAAAGGAATATTTGCAAATCTTTTTTCTAAATTTAAATATTAAATAATTTCCCGTTTTAGTCATCAATTTTGGACTCAGTTTTAGAGAAGATGAAAATGAATTTTTGAAATATGAAAGAGGATTTTTTCAGGAACAGACTCATTTACAAACATCTCTCTCAATTTTTACCGATCTATCATCGTTTTAGAGACACAAAGGAATATTTGGACCCTATTTTCTAGGAATATGCCATAATTATTTTTCTAAAAATAAACTCATATATAGTTGTTGATGAGCCATCTCATCAATTTGACTTGGAGATGAGATCTAACCATCTCCTTTATTATTTCAAACAAAAAAATAAATATGGGTGAAAAGGTTTTCAAATCTATTTCTTTTGGATCTTGGTGATTATTGTAATTAAGACTTTCCACAGATTGTGGATCTAAAACCTATGTAATGTTTCTATAAATTAGATGTAAAAGGAGGACCAAGGGTTGGGATTTTGAGAAGGAGAAAATACTATTGTGTATGTAATTAAACTCTGCATTATTAATCTAAGTGTTTAAGATCAGAAGAATATAGCAGTTTGAAACAAAAATTCTTGTGTTTATGTGTCTCGAATCCGAATTCTTAGTATTTATTTCTTTCTCTCTATTCTCATCATATATTGTTCTTCCATATATTTGAATGAAGTTATATGAATTAGAATTCATGTTTATCACTCCCTATTTTCATTTCATTTAAGTATCACTGATCTGAAAATGGGGCACTTAGGCTTCTTGTCTAACTTACAAGAACCTATCGCACTTCCAAAGCTTAAATATTCCTAAGTCTTATTGATTAACTAATGCAGAATTACATATGTGCTTGAAATAAGGTGTATGCTTATGTTTACTGTTGATTGTTTTTAAGTCTATTGGCATGAACTGATAAAAAAAAAACTAAAGTAGCAGATATAATGCAACAATAAAACAACACACATAAGACAACAATTTAATTAGGAGTTCACCCAAAAATCTTTGGCTACGTCTCCATGAGCTCGAGTCAACTCAACTAGGCTCTCTGGTATTATGGCAAAGTCCTTTTACAAGCTCTTAGCTCAACTCCTTTATTTTACACAAGAACAATGGGCTCCTAACACCATCTCTCCCTGGCTCTGAAGCTCTCAGCTTTCTGGCTCTCGACTCTCATTCTAGCTCTTTGAAAATGATAGCTCTCAGGATTTTCACTTGACTTCCAAGTGACTCCACTCGGTTGCTCTGTGCATTAGCTCTGTGTTCTCTTTGCCTTCTCTTTCTGTGCTGCTCTCTTTCGCCTTAGCTTCCTGCTTTGGATTAACCTCCTCTTTTTTTCTTTTTGGTGCGCCTTCCCTCTCTGCTTCCTCTTTTCTTTCTCTGCCATTCTGCAACTTTAAGCCAATTGGCGATGTCTGTTCATTTTCCTCTTTTGGGCTCTCTGGCTCCCGACCTCTATCCACTCAAATCCCCCTCTGAGTGTTAGCAATCATTGCTAAATGCCTTCAAGGATGGTGGCCACCTGTTCTGTAACGGAAGGAACCATCGTTGCATTAAAAAGCCCAAAAATAGTGTTTTTCTGTTTACACAGAGGAATACTCTAAAACAAGGGAGAAACTGACAACATGTCATTTATTAGATTTCAAAAATCATTAACTCTGCCCTAGACTCCTATCGAGTCCACTAGTAATCGCTATCGCAGGTTGCAATGCCCCTGTGCCGTGGTTTCTTTTGTATTTGTAAAAATACATTAAAAACACTAAAAATCCGATGAAGGGCTTTCTGGTGGACTTCAAATAATTATGCACCAACATTTATAACCCTTTCGGGTCCAGCTGCATCGCATCGGCGCATATATATGTGGCCCCACACCGTCGCATTACTCCGACATGATATTGCGATGTGATTGATCACAATCGTGTATCACATGTACCCGGGGTCTTTCCATATGGCATGGCCTATGCTGCGCTGATATCAGCAATCACAATATCGCTCGGCCCGGGGTCCTGCCTTAAGTCCCATGCCATCGCCGATGTTGATCCATCGATTTCGACAATCACAGTATCGCTTAGCCCGGTCCTTATGTTATATTGCATGTCTGCCTCCGACCCGATATGTCAGGGATAAGCGATTGGGGGATTCTCCCATTTTCGCTTAAGTCTGCTCTTTTTCCCTAGTACAATGTGATTTCCCTTTATAACGGTTTTTTTTTTGCCCATTTTAGAGGATTTTTCCTCTTTTTCTAAAGAACATAAGGCATCTTCTTTCTGTGATAAATTTTGCATCCTAAATCCATTTTTGCCCATTCAAGTTGCAATAGATTTAGAATGAAAATATCTCTGCAATGGGGCTATCTCCAGGAACTTCCTTGGACTTTCATTTTCCTCAGTGAGGAACACTTAGACTTAGGAGTCTATCCAAAAAAAAATTTGGATCATGCCTTCCCACTAAAAGAACTTTTGGTCTCCAAAAGACTGATATACTGATCTGAATAGTACCTGAGAGTAACAACACCCTCTTATTCTAGTCTTCATACACTTGCCTTGCATAGTGCCTCTGAACCAAAGCCTTTGACCACTTTTCTTCCTGGATGTGTTGGTCCTCCTAGGAAGCGCTGCCTTCTTCTTTGCCTTCCTGCAGAACTCCTGCTTAGATGGTCATAGAAGGTCGTTTGAACTTCTCTACCTTGATCATTGATCTAAGGTGGCTCAAACAGATGTGAATTACATCTACTCCATAAAACTTTCATTTATACCTGTTTGACAAGTTGTCAACAACAACTGTTAACAATAACAGAAATACAGACAACAATTGGATGGCCTAAAATTCTGCTTCAACAAAAGAAATAGAGTCCACATCTTATGAACACCTCCATGTCTTACATCTGCATACAAATGATGGACTAGACAACAAGCCCACAAAACACGCCTTTAAAACAAATGACCCTTCAAGTTAAGCATGTAGAAAAGGACCATTAGGACTCTTTTCAAAAGATGAAACATTTCATCACTATCTTCATCTTGGAGACTAAGCCAACTTTCCTCAAGTCAACATTGCATCACATGCATGTCAAAGCAATCAACCCCGTAAGTTAATTACATATACATGTTCAAATACAAGGAAAACATCAACATCCATGTGTTTCATGCACATCACGCTTATGCATGCATTTCATCCTTCAACTTTCACTTAAGCACATTGTACTTTGAAGCTGAAATGAAATATAATGTTGCAGCAACAAAGTGAGTCTCCCACTCAATCTTTTCCATTCATCATCTTGGTATAAACTTGTAACTTGCATCTCATCAAGAAAGAAATGCCAATAGATGCATCAATAGACATGCAATCCTTAATTGGAAAAGAACTCTAACCATTTCTTACCAATCCAGTTCAAAGGTCTTTCCTTTGTCTGCACATCAGCATCAACATGTGACTCATCCTGAGACACATCATTCATGGAAACTTCCTTTCCATTTCTGTCATCTTCTCTTTCCACTTTCTTCAGCGTTTGTGAAAGCATTGCTAGATTCAGAGTCCAACACCTTTCAGCAAATGCCCTTTCTTATGGCAGTAGGTGCAACACATGAGCATCCTCTTGACAACATGATTTGCCTTGTCCAATGGACCTTTGGCTCTTTGCTTCTTATCCTTCAAAATTTTCCTGTATGTGGCCATTCTCTTCCAACATCTAGAAACATGATGGTTATCCAAACCACAAAAGGAAAATGCAATTCTTTTCCCATGCTTATGTGGAAATTTACCATGCTTTGAAAAATCAAAAGCAATATGATTAGAACTAGATTTATACCTGCCTCTTTCACCTTTACTGCCTTCATGAGGAGGTGAAGCAAATGAAGAAGTGGCTCCCTTTGGAACACCATCAATCTCTTAAAGGCTATTAGAGTTTTCACAGTTCTCTGGTTCAAGAGTGTGCTTCTAAACACCTGCATCCTGCAAGTGATGTTTCAAGCTATTGCATTCCTCCTGAACACAATCTTCACACTCCACAATGCAACTCCTTCTTGGAGCTATTTCAATGGCCTTCATGGTAGCTTTGGAACTCTCTCCTTAAGACTGTCCATAGCCAAGACCAAAATACTTAGGCCTTTCCTCAACCATTATTGGTTCAACAATACCTTGTGCATGCTTTCCCAATCCCTTTCCTTCATAGCCCATCTTGGACATTAGCTTGGAACCTATGCCTCTAGTATGTTTTTCAAAAGAACCAATATAAGCATTCTTAGAAGAATTTGAAGATAAACTAGAATGATTTACCTCTTCTTCAAGCTGATACTTGACCAAGGCTTCCTTGACAACAAAGAGTTGTGACTCCAACTCATGCATCCTCTTCAGGTTCATATTTGCAATATGAAGTTGCCTCTCCATTTCCTGCAGTCTGTCAAAAAGCAACTGCTTCTCTTCCTTCATGGAATTCAACTGCTCTCTAAGTATGCTTCTCTTCCTTCCATACTCATACATTTATCTCACCTTGCCCATCATAATGAACAAGTATTGTGTTATGTCTTCATCAAAGAGTCTTGTGATGCAAGAGGAATTCGAGGATATGATTTTAGAAGTTGTCATTATGACAATGAACAAAATAACTTCAAACAAGATTAATAAAGAGCTTATTTAAGAAACCTTTGGCAAAAAACTTCTTGTGCTTCAAGGATTGCTTTGAGGTCCTTTGGGATAGAAGAATGTCTTAAGCCCTTATTCCTTCTTGTCCCTCCTGGACTGAGCTAGCAATAGCTTCCCCTTCACCTCTGCAAACTCAAACAATAGTCAATCTGCAAACCAGCATACATCAATTAGACAATCAATCCTGGACTACCTAAACACCTTTCAGACAAGCAATCTTTGCCCTGTCAATCAAGCATTCTAATATAACCTTCTTTGAAGGTGGGGTTAACCAATCTCAAGCTCTGATACCACTTGATCTGAAAATGGGGCACTTAGGCTTCTTGTCTAACTTATAAGAACCTCTCCCACTTCCAAAGCTTGAACATTCCCAAGTCTTATTGATTAACCAATGCGGAATTAAATATGTACTTGAAATAAGGTGTATGCTTATGTTTATCGTTGACTGTTTATGTGTTTTTAAGTCTATTTGCTTGAACTAATATAACAACAACTAAAGCAGTAGATATAATGCAACAATAAAACAACACACATAAGCAACAATTTAATTAGGAGTTCACCCAAAAATCTTGGGCTACGTCTCGATGAGCTCTAGTCAACTCAACTAGGCTCTCTGGGATTATGGCAAAGTCCTTTTACAAGCTCTTGGCTCAACTCCACTGTTTTACACAAGAACAATGGGCTTCGAACACCATCTCTCCTTGGCTCTGAAGCTCTCGGCTTTCTGGCTCTTGGCTCTGGCTCTGGCTCTCTACAAATGACAACTTTTGGGTTTTTCACTTGACTTCCAAGTGACTCCACTCGGCTGCTCTACGCATTAGCTCTGTGTTCTCTTTGCCTTCCCTTTTTTGTGCTGCTATCTTTCGCCTTAGCTTCCTGCTTTGGTTTAGCCTCCTGTTTTTTTTTCTTTTTGCTGCGCCTTCTCTCTCTGCTTCCTCTTTTCTTTCTCTATCATTCTGTGGCTTTAAGCCAATCGACACTGTCTCTTCGTTTTCCTCTTCTGGGCTCTCTGGCTCCTAGCCTCTGTCCACTCAAATCCCCCTCTGAGCGTTAACAATCATTGCTAAATGCTTTCAGGGATGGTGGCCCCCTGTTCTGTAACGGAAGGGACCATCGTTGCGTTGAAAAGCCCAAAAATAGAGTTCTCTGTTTACACAGAGTAATACTCTAAAACATGGGAAAAACTGCCAATCTGCCATTTATCGGATTTCAAAAATCATTAACTCCGCCCTAGACTCCTATCGGGTCTGCCTGTAATCGTTATCGCAAGTCGCAATGCCCCTGTGCCGTGGTTTCCTGTTGTATTTGTAAAAATACATTAAAAACATTGAAAATCCGATGAAGGGCTTTATGGTCCAATTATGCAGTGGCATTTATAATCCTTTCGGGTCTGGTCGCATCGCATCGGCGCATATATATATATATATATATATATATATATATATATATTTATATATATATATATATATATATATATATATATATATATATGGCCCCGCTTCATCGCATTACTCCGATGTGATTGATCGCAATCTCATATCGCATGGAACCGGGGACTTTCCATATGGCATGGCCTATGCTGATGCCGATATCGGTGATCATAATATCACTCGACCTGGGGTCCCTCCTTAAGTCCCATGCCATCGTCAATGCCAATTCACTGATTTCAGTGATCGCTGTATCGCTCGGCCTGGTCTTTATGTTATATCGCATGTCTACCTCTGACCCGATATGTTGGGGATCGTTGATTGGGGGTTTCTCCCCTTTCCGCTTAAGTCCACTCTTTTTCCCTGTTCCGATGCGATTTCCCTTTATAAGGGTTTTTTTTTTCCCATTTTAGAGGATTTTTCCTCTTTTTCTAGAGAACATAGGGCATCTTCTTTCTGCGATAACTTCTACATCCTAATTCCATTTTTTCCCGTTCAAGTTGCAATAGATTCAGAATGAAAAGACCTTTGCAATGGGGCTATCTCCAAGAACTTCCTTGGACTTTCATTTTCCTCAGTGAGGAATACTTAGACTTAAGAGTCTATCCAAAATCCATTTTGGATCAATCACCATTCTTTCTAAAGTCAAGTAGAATTCATCCTTGTTAGATGCTCTATTTTTGATGGATTATTTCCTCTTTTTCTACCACCATACTCAATGATAGATTCATTTAAGAAATCATCAACTACCCTACTTCTGTATTTCCATTAACTATCACCAGCATCTTGGCACTCTATAGATTGATTTTCAGACTTATTTGGCTCCATGCCCAAGGAATTCTACTTCTCTACCTACCACATTTTTGAAACCATACTGTACATAAGATCTTGCCACTGCATTAAGTACCCAACCTGTTACTAAAGTGACACTGAGTGACTAAGCTGTAAGAGATAGCCCCACCTAGGTTGGAAGGGATAGCTTCCAGCCTGAAATATTGGTTAAAAAGGTTATCTTGAGAGCTCTCTCCCACAACTAAGAAGAACTCTTGAGTGATAAAATATTGGCGTCATTGTCGGGTACGCAAAGCTTCAAGTAAAAATCCTAGAAGAACGACAACAAACATATCTACTCTCTAATAATGAATAAAGGATAGAAATAGAAAGGTTGCACATCATTCACTTGTCGACTCCACTCTTAGTAGGATCCAAAAGTCAAAGTATCACTGGTGACTCCACTAGATAAAGATCAATCCACAATCTGCAAGGTATGCTATTATGAATCATACTCATATTCCTAGATTTCGAAATCATATTCCCCCCATAGATTGGCAAACATATCTTCCAAGATTTAGAGATCAGAATGGGGATGACGCTGCACTTCATTTTGTTAAATTTCACATGCACATACGTAGGTTAGGGGTTGACTTTCATGAGGACTGTGTGATGAATATGTTTATGGAAACCTTAGAAGAAAATGCACGATCTTGGTGTGAAGGGTTTCCATTTTCTAGTCTATATTCCCTTGAATATTTATATTCAACATTCTGTATGAACTATAAATAAACATACTCGTCTATAGTGCTGGTTGAAAATTTTTGTGCAAATTTTGATTTTTTTTTTCAACACATGGGAATGGATGTTGATGATGAAGACCTTATAGATTGATATGAATGGAAATTGGAATCCACCCATGGTATTCATTGACCTATGGTATTTATCTACTCATGGAATATACCCATGGTATTGTAAGTGACATCCACCCATGGTATTCATCCACCCAAGGTATTTATCCACCCATAGAATTTACCCATGGTATTCATTCACCCATTGTATTTACCCATGGTATTGTAAGTGAGATCCACCCATGGTATCTACCCACCCATGGAATTTTCTTGTGGTATTATAATTGAAAAAATATTATAAGTAACAAGTCACACTTTGTAAAAGGACAGATTTTCCACCACAATGTAGATTTTATAGTTATTCTTTATTTTAATTAAAAAAAATTGTGGTTTTGTTTACTAGGTTCTCTCCACTTTTCTTCTAGCATTTCATATTTTCATGTCTTGGGGATCTTCTCCCCTAAAATCAATTTCAATTTTTTAGATCTTGGGGGCCTCTCCCAAGATTCAGATTAGTGGTATTAGATTCACGTTATGAATCCATGGGAATGAACGTTTGACGCGTATTTCAGTTTCAAAGTTTTGCAGCAATCTTCAACAAACTTCATGCATGTGCTATGACCTCCACAAAGCACTTTCTTGGGCAAAGCCGAAAGATTTTTTTTTCATTTTTTCGCAGGAATTTTTTGGGTGACAAGTTTGTAGATCAGATATAAAACTTTTAGTAAAAAATTTGGAAAAATAAATAACATATCTATATTCCTTGTGAAACAACATCCAAATTAAAAAAGATAATCGGTCAAATCAGAGAATGGATGAGGGAGATATCACTGATTTAAAATCAGTTGTGTTGCAGAAATTTTCCTAACGACAATTCATGGATGATGACTCTCCTACCACATTTTGCAGTTTTTGTGCAAAATTTCACAAATTTGATTGAATATCTGAGTTCCTCTTGAAAAATCACCCAATTTTAAAAAAATATTGGTCGAATCACAGTTTGGATGAGGGGTATATCACTGATTTAAAATCAACTATTTTTTCAGAGCTTCTGTGACGACCGGGCAATTGCAATGCGAATCTCAGTTTCCAAAGTGTCCAGATAGGGATTTCAAACTCATGAGAAGATGTAGAATGGTCATTCTATTTCCAAAAACATGTTATCATAAAGATTCTGAGTTATATTGAATGAATTATCCCATTTTAAATTAGTTTTTATATTTGGAGCAACATTCAGAGTGGGTTTCCTTTGGAGAGGTACCCTCCCACCCTACTTTAGTAGGCACATGCTTCACATTCATGAGTTTCAACATAGCATCATCTAGCTTAGGTTCTTTGGATATGTGCCCTCCCACTCTAGACTATGTAGGCACCTACTACTTCATCAACAATGAGCATCACGGTTATGGGTCGGCTGCACAAAATCCTTGTCATCGAAGTCCATTTGCTAGGCCACACATTGTTAGTATCAGAGTTGGTCACAAGCATTACAAGGTATCTCTATTGTTGGATCTTCATTTGTCATGGTTATGGGTCATCCAAAAACCTACACTTCATCGAAGTCCATTTTCTAGGCCTCACACTGTCAGTATCATAGTTGGTCACAATCATTAGAGGGTATTTCTATCCTCAGATCTTTGTTCATCATGGTTATGGGTTAACCACACAAAACCATTCTCTTCATTGGATCTTCATATTCAACAAAGGCTTCTTAGGAAGGAACTTCATGCAATTGGGACCATTGCTTCTTAAGGAGGGAGGAATGATCCGAATGGAAAATGACATCCACCCATGGTATTAATCGACCCATGGTATTTATCCACTCATGGAATATACCCTTGGTATAGTAAGTGGAATCCACCCATGGTATTCGTCCACCCAAGGTATTTATCCACCCATGGAATTTACCCATGGTATTGTAAGTGGCATCCACCCATGGTATTGTAAGTGAGATCCACCCATGGTATCTACCCATCCAGGGATGTGGTATTATAAAAATAAAAATAAAAATAAAAAAAATAAAAAAACCTCGAATTTTGTAAAAGGACAGATTGTCCACCATAATGTAGCTTTTACAATTATTCTTTCTTCTAATAAAAAAGTTTTTTTTTTTTTGTGGTTTTGTTTACTAGGTCTTTCGCACTTTTCTTCTGGCATTTTAATTTTTCAGATCTTAGGGCCCTTCCCCCCAAGACCAGTTTACATTTTTTAGATATTGGGGGCCTCCCCCCAAGATCTAGATCATAGATGATGAAATCAAATAAGCCCTACTTGAAATTTCTTCTCGTTGGGAAGAACTAGTAGAGACTAGTTGCTATGAAACTTAGGGAAACCTCCAGCAAACAATAGCCTCTCCCTTAGCTTAAAATGAAATAGATCAACATCTTGATGTAGAGATTCATGTTCCTTCTTCTAAAGATGTTTAGATTTTATGTGATCAAGATACAAGTGAGTATAACCAATCAAATGGTAGTTCAGCTCATTCATTTCCCGAGTCTTTGATTAATGAAGAAAGTTATGAAAATCAGATCCTTAAAAGTGTATGCATGGAAAATCTAGGAAATGAATCAATTCATGATGATAATAAGATAAAATTGCAATAAAATAATGAAGAGGAGTAGGATGTTTTACATCCCTTGGATGGTGCATAATTTATTCATGTTGTTACATCTATTGAAATGAGATATTCATAAATGTTTAAAGGCCAAAATGACGTTCTCGATGAACCACATGAAAGGTCAACTTTTGATGTTTCTGATATATATGATGTGGTTGTTCTTTTTAACCCTTTCAAGACTGTATAACAGTTTTCTCTGATTTGAATGATGAGAGAAAAGAACAACTTTCTGCCATATTATTTGAGGGTGATCAACTTCATCACACAAATCACCCAACAGGCAAACATGAAGAATACCCTTCTTTGTTTGTTGATCATAAATAAAAGGTAGCAAACATGAAGAATACCCTTCTTTGTTTGTTGATCATAAATAAAAGGTAGTCACAACAACCCTTAGCTTGAGAGGAACCATTACCTTTGCTAGCCTCTTCCATAGCTTATTCCAAGGAATGATATTGAAAGCTTTTCTAAAGTCAACAAAACAACATAAGAGATCGGTCCTATTATTCCAACATTCCTCTGCAATAATCCTAAGAGTAAAAGGATGGTTTAGAGTTGAGTGATGTCTCTTAAATCCAACTTGTCCTTTATCTTGTTTACCATGTATTTCAATCAAAAGGATAATATTGTTCTCCAAAATGAGCCCATAAAACTTGGATCAAATGTGTGTAACCACCCCTCCCACATTTACCCAGTTTCACGAGCTTGTCGAGGCAAACATGAGAGGAGGAGCCACTATGACATGACTGAATCTCCTAGGTTCCATTAAGGAAGTGGGGTCGACCACGGAAGACATGTATAATTTCCTACAAATTCTCTACAATCTACCTCTGAGATCTATGTAGAAAATCTCACTGTAGATTAACATGATAATGAAGTATACCAAAGCAAATACTATAATCTACTTCTATTGTCAAACTTGCGGAAGCTTAATCGATTTGAGAAAGATCAAACAGAACACATATAGCAAGAAGCAAAGTCAATGCACATGAAACACAAAAGAATACTCTAGGGAAAGTCTCAGCTAAAAACCCCGCTATCTGTATTATCATACAAGGTGGAAATATATCAAGATTACACAAAGCCTTAGCTCTCACAGCTAGCCAACTCTCAGTACAATCTTCCTGGATGCTCACAGGCAAACAAGGCTTCTCAGAAACCTTCTCCTCTAACCTTGAAGCCTCCTATTTCCTTGCGATGTTTCTCTTGGGTGATCCTACTGTTACCAAGTGTAACACTGATCACTCACACTGATCTCACACCCTATAAAACTGTGCAATCCTCAAGGAACCTTATTCCTTTTGCATGGATGAGTTTCCTTTATAGTAAAATTCCTCCAACTGATAATACAATATCCCTATCTTTAATCTCAACTAGGTCTTTGTCTAAATGGACATGCATGAGTTATTTATGAGAGAATATTTAGTTATCTGGAGTACACTAGTTGCATGCATGCATTAACTGACTGAACTCACAATTAGTTCCAAAAACTATTTGGAACTAATTTAACTGGACCTAACTCAGTTAACTGAGCTAACTAATTACAACTCAAATACAACTCATCCTTATCTCCTTAATTAACGGATAACTTCCTCAATCGAAGGGATAATTGTTGCATGTCTTCACAAAGACTTCATGTTTGATTTTCTCCAACTAATTAACTCAAGATGAATTAATTAATTATTTTTCA
>APFE030561976.1:91855-102740 GCA_000404065.3 Pinus taeda
TTTTTCAAACAACTAGTGAGACTAAATTCGAATTTTAATTCTCAATTTTGATTCAAGGACAAATCAAAATTGGAATATATCCTAGAATGCTATCTATAGCAATTCTATTTTATCATTTCTTGATGCTATTTTCAACAGAGTTGGAGTATATCCTGAAATGCTATTTATAGCATTTCTATTTTTATCATTTCTAGTTGCTATTTTCAACACTCTCTCTCAACAAGAAATGAATTCAACTCGATCCCGATCCTAAACCTTTGGAATGTTATACATGCAACACTTCTCACTAGTGTTGTTGCTCAAGCAACTCAGAAACAAAAAAAATATCCAACTTGAATCAGAATGATGCCTCTGTCATCAAAGTCTCTGAATATTATTGCCTTTGTCGACTGAAAACTTTGCACCTCTATGATCTTTAGTATCTAACTTCTCTAGCCTCTATCACTTTGATCTATGACTACATCAATCCACTGATTTCTCCCGCTGCATCCGTGTTGCTGCTAGTCCTATCTCCCAGCATGCATTTGCACTACACCTCCTCTCATCATGTTGCATCGTGCTGCCCACTGCTGCACTGCAACTCAGTTACTGAGAAGTAAGTAACTGATCTCCCAATTGACCTCCCTATTGGGCTAGAAACACCCTTTGATGTTGAAGCTCCCTCTTCCGCTCCATTTGCATATGTCTCTACCCACTTAGCCAGTCCTACTACTCCTCGTCGGGGTTCCCATAGCAAGGTCTAATCAAAGAGGTTGGGTACCTCAAGGATCCTGCCCCTATTTCAGCCTTCTTGGGACTATCACTTCACATCACCCCACCTCACACCTGTAGGTATGGCTACATGTGATCCCTCTACCCACTTGGCTCAAAATTTCCCCCTACTGGAGGTCTCTGCATGAGTGGATGCCTCCACTCAGTCTCCTCTCGGCTTCTCTAGTTGTGGCTACTCCACAACCTCCTGAAACTGCTTCACCAATTGTGACTCCTCCACAATTGTCTGAGAATTCTTCTGAGGTTGCATGTTGAGAGGTAATGTACTCTCCCTCTCAACCACCAAGTCTCCAACATTTTCCTTGCTCCTCAAGGCTTTTCATGCATCTTGAATCTCAAGAGAATACATGTTCTTGACTCGTGAACCGATCTGCTTCACCTGTCTCGTGGTGATGTGTCTAAGGAAAAACTTTCCCTTACTGAAGAAAACATTGTAGCCTTTGTCCTCCAACATAACAATCGATACCAAGTTCTTCATCAGTCCTGGCACATACTTCACATCTGTCAAGGTAATGAGAGCTTCATGCTCCCTCTGAAAAGCAACTGTGCCCACTCCTGAAACACTATACTTTTCATCATTACCCATCTCTATGCGCATCTAGAGGTCTTTCTCCTCCAAGGTATTGAACAAACTCTTATCGTTGGACATGTGGAATGAGGCTCCACTGTCAAGAAACCAACCACAACCCATCATCGATGAAACCATGCATGCGACGAGGGTAAAATCCAATTCGAACTGAGAGACCAATGCCTCACCTTCAGATCCTTCTGAGGATCCCTTCTTGGATTTCTTCAACGGACAATTAGTTGTATAATGGCCTACCTCATGAAAATTAAAGCATCTCACTTTAGATTTGTCAATCTTCTTCCCACCATGGGAAGAACTCGATTTGGAATGAGAATCCTTCTCCTTCCCTTTCCTTGCCTTACTGGCTAAGGCTAGATTTTCTTCATCCTCCTTGGATGAAGAACCATCTCTGGTGCTCCTCCTGATTTCTTCCTACATCAGATCTGACCACAGTTGTTCCCAATCTAACAGTTTCTCTCTTCCATTCACTGAGTCCTGGTAGCTATGCTAGCTCTTATGAAGACCAAGGAAAGCAAGACTCACCATGTCATCATCGATTGTCATGATTCCTACACTTCCAAGCTCATCTCTGCAGGTGGTGAGCCTTTTTAGATATGTAGAGATCGTGTTGCCCTTTTCACACTTGATTTTTTGAAGCTTGTCCTTCAACGCTAGCTTCCTCTGGTTGTTGTTGTTTTGATATAGATCCTTCAATGTCTACCACATTAAAAATGGAGTCTCCTTCCCATGGAGACTTGAGAAAATATGGTCTTGAACTCCCTCCAAAAGAATCCTCCTTGCTCTCGCCACACATTTCTTCCATTCCGCGAATTCTTGGGCATTAGCTACTGCTGGCTTCAGGACTTCTTGATTAATGAAGTCCTTCAAACCATTGCCCTCTAATACCGCTTCCATGCGATCCTTCCAGGCTATGTAATTCAAGCTGCCATCCAGGGCATACTTGAGTCTCAAGCCATTGAATGCCATTGGTGAACTTTGAGATGTGATAAGAAATCGATTTTGTACCTACATTCAATAACTTCAAACTTCAAATTTATCCCTTCTTTGTATACTTTTCTCCAATTTGATCACCTTTGCTCTGATACCATGTAGAATTTCCTGCAAATTCTCTACAAATCTACCTCTGAGATCTATGTAGAAAATTTGACTGTAGATTAACTCAATAATGCAATATACCAAATAAAAATACTATAATCTACTTCTATTATCAAACTTGTGGAAGCTTAATCGGTTTGAGAAAGATCAAACATAACATATATAATAAGAAGAAGAATCAATGCACATGAAACATAGAAGAATACTCTGGGGAAAGCCTCAGCTAAAAACCCTGCTATCTGTATTATCATACAAGGTGGAAATATATCAAGATTACACAAAGCCTTGGCTCTCAATACAATCCTCCTAGATGCTCATAGGCAAACAAGGCTTCTCACAAACCTTCTCCTCTGCCCTCCAAGCCTCCTATTTCCTTACGATGTTTCTTTGGGTGATCCTATTGTTACCAAGTGTAACATTGATCTCACACCCTGTAAAACTGTGCAATCCTCAAGGAAACTTATTCCTTCTGCATGGATGAGTTTCCTTTATAGGAAAATTCCTCCAACTGATAGTACAATGTCCCTGTCTTTAATGTCAACTGGGTCTTTGTCTGAACTGATGTGCATGAGTTATTTATGGGAGAATATTCAGTTATCTAGAGTACACTAGTTGCATCATGCATTAATTGACTGAACTCACAACTAGTTCCACAAACTATTTGCAACTAATTTAACTTGACTTAAATTAGTTAACTGAGCTAACTAATTACAACTCAAATACAACTCATCCTTATCTCCTTAATTAACGGATAATTTCCTCAATCAAAGGGATAACTGTTGCATCTCTTCAAAAAGACTTCATGTTTGATTTTCTCCAACTAATTAACTCACGATGAATTAAATAATTATTTTTCAAACAACTAATGAGAATATATTCGAATTTTAATTCTCAATTTTGATTCAAGGACAAATCAAAATTGGAATATATCCTACAATGCTATCTATAGGAATGTTATTTTTAGCATTTCTATTTTATCATTTCTTGATGCTGTTTTCAACAGAGTTGGAGTATATCCTGAAATGCTATTTATAACAATGCTATTTTTAGCATTTCTACTTTTATCATTTCTTGTTGCTACTTTCAACAAGACAAACTAACATATCATAACATTCCTCAGGGGCTAGAGGCCACTCAGATGCGGAGTAACCACCCCAGGTAGCCAACATCTGAGTTGGACAACCTTTTCTCCGACCTGGGTCCTCAAGCGCTCCCACAGCAAGACATCCGTGTGGTTGGGAGCCTCCAACTTCATGCATAAGCCTGCATCAAAGTGGTTGCAACCCAAATTTCTCAGTTAGGAGCATGCGGTCCTGATATTTTAGCCTATATTATAGGCCAACCTCTAGAACATTGCCCATAACTTCTTGTAACTTCTCATAATTAATAATGACATGAAAACAATGCTAGACATACAAGTTTGAAGGCAGAACTTGACCTAGACTGCCTAGAACGTGAAAAAAAATTCACTAAACATATTGCAAACAAGTAAGTTATAGGTCATAAATGCATAGCTGATCATAGAAGTCTAAGATTCATCTAAGAATCACTGAGAAGGTCCTATTTCTTCTCCACATAGATGCACTGATTAGTCCATACATTCATCGCTCATCAATAGCTAAAAATTTCTTGACAAGAGCTATACACATCATATTAACAACATTTAACTAGAAAATAACCAACATATAAACCATGAAAACTCATCCATAATATCACCAACACATTGCCACTAAATATACATGAATCATAGTGGAAGAATATCTCTTATTATCATAGTAAAATACCAACCAAGTTCGGGACTTCCACATACCACCCGACAATAGATTGGGTTGAACCAAATCTCTCTTTCAACCAATCACCCCATGCCATATTCCAGGCACGAATGTCAGATCTCATGGAATAAACCAAAAAAAACCAAACCAGGGCTTCTTAAGGCTAAACCACCTCAACCCTCAACCAGTGATTCCACCTCACATTCAGACATCACTAACACCAACTAGATCAGTCCCCACCCAAGCTGTTTAGGGCTCTAGGAACTAATAACTCAACCCACAACCTTCCAAGGCTCGAGGGCATTTGTCCAACCTGGCTCCAAGATTAGTCACTCGATAAAACCCTCCTCCCACATCTAGCCAAGTAACTGTCCAATCGGGGTAAACATGTGACGAGAAGTTACGATGATATGATTTGACTCCCTATGTGTTAGTTAAGGAAGTGGAACCAACATAACACATCACACAGACCTTCCACATTAGCAACAAAACTCCTAGGAGCCATCCCAACCACTCAAGTAACCAGCCCATGAGACCAACTGAAATTTTAGTGCATCAAACCACTGGATGCTCCCTTGATATGAACCAAGATGCATCTAGGAGGCTCTAGAAACTCCCACAACAAGGGCCAGGGAGCTTCTGAGGAATTTATTCCACAGTGTGGTGCCTACAACTCCAGGATTTGTGCTACTCTTTTAGGCCCAAAGCCTAAGTCGTTTCCCGGAAATCAATGACACCTTTAGAAATGAAATTTTAGAGCGGAACAAAGATACATTTGCTAAAACATCAACAAGGACTAGAATGGACCCCTATTGGCTATGACATGGATTTCGTCAAACATATAAAAAATATGAAATCTACAGGTCTTAACGTAATAACTGAGCATAGGGGTCTCATACTTATCTGAGATCCGCTATGAGGCATTGATTTCATCTATTAGGCCATATATACACTTTTCACTAATTTATAAGTAAAAACATGATGAGAGCCATACATAACCACTGTCATAATACATGTTCACAACCAACATAATAACAACAGAAACCAATGAGACAACAACCATATAATCCAAATATAAACCAATATAATACTCATGAATTAGCAAGGAGAAATAACCTCATATTAATGATGCAAAGGCCAACCAGGTTTGGTACTTCCATGAACCACCCAACCATATACATGGATGAGCCAAATATCTCTTTAGCCAGTCACCCCCGTGCCATATTCCAAGCATGACTGTGGGATCTCATGGAACAATCCATAAAAACCAAATCAGAACTTTCAAAGACAAAACCACCTCAACCCATCAAACAATGATTCTAATTCACGGTCGGACATCAAAAACCATCACCAGATTGGTCTCTAGCTAAGCCTTCTAGGGCTCCAAATAATTTTTTCCAACCAAGGCTTCTAGGACTAGTAACGCAACCCATAGTTTCCGCCGGGCTCCAGAGTGTTTATCCAACCAAGGCTATACGACTAGTAACTCAACCCACCAAGGGCTCCAGAGTGTTTATCCAACCAAGGCTCTAGGACTAGTAACTCAACCCAAGCTATTACAGGGATCCAGAGAGTTTTTCAAACCAATGATCTAGGAACTAGTAACTCAACCCACAACTAAAGGAACATAAGAACCAACTAGACAAAAAAAATAAAATGAACCCACAACACCATGGCTATCCAAGAAATGGAAAGGCTAGGCAAATCCACTATAAATCCAGGCCATCCTCCATGCCAATGACATATCATAACCAAGAAACCACATGCATATAAAAAATCAAATTAATATTCTACTTGTATAATGTAAATCATTAATCGAATTGGGAATTACTTTTACAGAAGAAATTTATTCTACAACACATAAAAAGGAAAAAAAAACTAAGTCTAATCTATTTGCATTGGAGATTATCCCTCCATATCACTATGTGTAATATATATTTCGATTTAGAAACAGGGTCAATCCTCCTTGTGATTCAAATGTGAAAATTTGCTTCTTAACTCTATTTGTTTTTTGTGCTTGCAGTGAAAGAAGGATGGGTCTAACATGTCACTCGGTCTCCCCAATCATGGATTCAAAGCTTGGGGGTCATTTTTCAATCTCAAAATACAAAAATCAATATCCTAGGGAAAATATGGCTGAGTTTGGGCAGTGCTATAGGATTTCTACATGATGCTACAAGATACCTTGTTTTGCTACAAGATTACCCTATTTTTCTATATGATTGGGTTTGAGAGATTTATGAGGGTAATGAATGTGTTATGAAGGTGGAGGTAGGTGGATGAGGGTTGATGAAGGATGAGTGAGGCCTTTTTCCAAGCTTAGCACCCCTCATAGGTCCATCTTGCACAAAAATTCACGCCTACAGTGGCCTTCATTGACCCTAAAAAGAGGATCTCGGTGGAAGAACCTGAGAGTAGTATGAGATGTCCAGGAGGAGGATGGTAATGAAAACTTGGTTTTGGATGAGTGTACCAACTCTTGCAAGCCACTGGAAGCCCTTGCAGATTAACAATCAAGAACATGAATCTAATGATCAATATTGCAGGAAAATAAATCAAAGTGGAAAGGATGAGTTGAATTTTATTTCATCAAGGTCTATTCTATCCTACAACATGCATCTAATCCAATTTACAAATCATGATATTAACTTCTAAGGTGTAGAAACCAAGCATGCAAAATAATTTCAATCCAAATCCAATCAAATTCCATAAAAACATAAACATATATTTTTGGCTTGTTGTTGTAGACAACTAAGCTTCCCACAAGAGAGATGGTGATCATACCCGCAACTAAAATTATTTTACAATCTAATTCCTACTTAAACAAGAAATACAAAAACTTGAACAAGGACAACGAAAAAATACATGGGAGGGAATAAAGCCACTAGTTTGGGCCCTAACCCAAGGGTTTTAGCCCTCCTAAGCTAACTCGTATGTGGACCAAAAATAGACCACCATTAACAGAAACTAGAGTTCAAATACATAATATCAAAATGGAGATAATAGTCACAAGTACTTTTCCTTCAATAGTTCTTCCTAGCTCCAAGAACTTGAATCCTAATGAGCCCTTAGGCATGTTTATTTATACAAAAAGTGGCTGAGGGGAAGCTCCCTTGACAGGAGGGATAATTCCCTCCAAAACCTAAAAATTAGTGGATATAGTCCTGTTAGGTCCTTGCATTCAATTGATTTAATCGGTTTCCAGTGGACTTCGAGTTGGTGGTGAGGAATATTAGGACTCAATTTGAGTTGGAGAGTTAATGTAGTGGACAAGCTTCCTATATTATCTCTAGATGCCTCCAATGTGCCCTTGCATAGTAAATATCTCCAAAAATGCATCTTTTGCCTACATATTAACCACATTAGGCCATGGAATATGAAAAGCACCCTTTAGTCTTCCTACTAAGCATTTTATGGATAAGAAATGTAAATTAATTTGAGAAAAGGAGAATTTAAGGGCTGAAGGATAGCACAATTAGCCTCAAAATATACCTATTTATGGGACCCATCATCACCCCCTTGTTGAATTTGTTGCTCACCCTCTGAGAAACTTACTCTTTGATGTGAAGTTCATTCATGGACATGGTGGCCTCCCTGACATCCCAAGGAATTTAGATGGTGTGCCTTCTTGTGGATAGAACCTTGCATTTGATTCTATGTCTGCCCACTCCCTTTGTTCTTTTGCGTAATATTTTCTCTCTTATAGGCCCAACAACAAGGGAGGACCAAGTTTCTGCCTTAGCCAATTGATCTTCAACCTTTGAAGGATCCTTTTGTAGGGTAGGGTTCTCTCAAGGGAATTCCTTAGTATTTCAAGATAGTGATACTCTATGATTTGCAAACTGTGAAGCAGAGCATCCCATCTCCTTTGGAAATCTTATAATGTTTTAGTCCCTAACAACCTAAAGGTGTCCTTGAAGTGGTGGATATATTTTTCTTGTGTTTCCATATACTAAGGGGCCAACTGGGGATCAATGGAGATGATGTTGTGGTTAGTGATGACAACCTTGGGCCTCACTAACTCTGCTCTGATATATAAGGGATCACTTTCCCCTTTGGTGATCACCCTCTTCACTTCCTCCACCCTTGTTTCTTCATGGGTCAACCAAGAAGCTAGTGCCATTAGTTGCATGTCTCCCAATATTGAGTTGGGGTCCAAAAAATTTATGTATGTGAGTACCATATTGTGCATATAGAACTCAACCAATTTGGCTTTATCTTCAATACTTATCTTCTGGAAAATTTCAATAAAATTCTTGTAATCTTGGAATGGTAGAGATCCATATAGTGCAAATATTTTTATATGGAATTGCAACCACTTCTTCTTGAGGAATATGGCATAGGACTTGGATGATTGCCTACATTGTATGGATTCCATGGAAAAACTTGCCATGGTGGCAAGTTGTGATTCTCTCTCCTGTAGCTGCTCTTTTAGTCTTTGATTTTTCTAGTTGCAACTTTTCTCTCGTGATTGACTCTCTCAATACTAGGTCATCCATTTCTCTTCCCATTTGTTCCAATTTATCCTCCATAAGACCCACATTCTCTACCTTCTTTGATTTGACAATCTGCATCCATTTGTGAGTTCTTACCCTCTCTTTTTCCAATTTGAATAAGAGGGGGACTGAAGATTTCTCAGGTATAATCCTACCTGCCTCCAAAAGTTTATAAAAGGATCCAAGGCCAGGTTGTGGTTTAAGCTCCTGGATTCATTAGGGACTTACTCATTCCCCTTGTGATGCGGTTGCCCTTTCCTGTAGCACTACCTCTCGATCCTGTAGTAGATTTGTTCCTTCTTGTAGCAACCGTGCCTCTTCCTATAGCTCCCATATTTTCTCTTGTAGCAAGGTGGATTATGTTTTGAGTTTCTTAGATGTGACTGCTTTAGTGGGGGGCCTCCATATGGGTAGGTTGTTTACCCTTGGCCTTAGGGGAGGTGACCTCCTCATTCTTCCCTTCACCAGGCCCCAATTATTTTTCTTGGCTATCTAACTCATCAATTTTTATTGGGACTATTGAAGGAGATTGAGGATTCCCTTGCTTGATCTTATTTCTCTTTATCCTCTTATAATATAAGGGTCCCTGCTTAGGTTGCCTTCCATTGGGCTTGACATGTGTGCTAAGTGTGGTCAAGGTAGAAACCACCTCTTGTTCTATCTTCCTTGGTGAGAGGCTTATTTGCTTCCCCTATTTTCCTGTATTTTGAGATTTAGAGAGCTCCTTAAGGGACTCTTCTTCTACTTCATGTTCTTCTCCTTCTTCTTCCTCTATATTTTCTCCATTTTTCTCTCCTTTCTCCTCTTCTTCTTCTTTCCTACCTCCAACACTAGATTTTGATGTCGCCTTTTGCTGTGTTGAGTCAATAAAGGCCTCCCTATCCATGTCCATAATGTAAACCCACAACAACAAGTCTTATGAGGCCATGATGAGAAATGTATTGGTGCTTTCCTTCCCTGACTCTCTGGATCATTTCAATTATAGATTGAAGGAGGAAACGTAGAACACTAACCCTGCTTGGAATGGGAAATTATGCTTAGAACCTTAGGTCATAGAGCAACCTAAATTGACAGGCATATACAACACTCAACCTCCCTTCACAAGATATGTATTTAAGGATGTTATAGGCTATTTCATCCCAAGGGTAGGGAAGGCTTTCTCTTCTTACTTTATCTTTGTCTTCAACATGTTTCTCTTTAGGGAGGAAGAAGGTTTTCTTGGTTGTGACAACTATTGTCCTATTCTCTTTACCCCATCGAAATCCTAAGTGTATGGTGGTAAATCTACTAACGATCTCTATGTTCATATGAATGGCAAGTCCCTTATTGACAGTGGTAGCATGGTCCTCTCCTTGAGAATTGAGGGCCATGGAAAACTCATGTGTCACCTCATCATCATACCCCTTTAATTGGTCAAATAAACCCATCCACTGTTGTCTCAGAAAAATGTCTCTCATAGGAGGATGCTAATTGATTATATTGGTGTATGTGGGCACTCTTCGATTGAAACCTCCTCCCATGGCTTCCACTACTACTTCCTTAAATTATTTGAAGGACATTTTTTAATATTTTTCTCTAAGTAGTCGAGGGTGCAGAGATGAAGATAGGTAGGTTGATGCCTTTTTTAGTCATAGAAGGATAAGTATGATACCCTCTACTTTGGTGAAAAACTTCCTTTGTTCTTGCCTTGCCTTTCTTATGTGAGAAAATGATATTTTTCAAAGGAATTTACCTCTTCACGGATTTGTTGCAGGATGCATGTAGCAAGCAGAATTTGCTTCACAATTGTATGGAAAATGAGGAGGGAGGATACCACTTACCCTTTGTAGGATGACTTCTTGATGTTTGTGGTGCTTTGAAGGAAAATACTCGGTGGTTTGGACTCTTTTCCACCTCTCAGCCCAATCCTGCAACACCTCCTATGTGTTCTTGTAGCAACCCTGGTATTCCTGTAGTAGTGGTGCCTAATCCGATAGCACCTGCAAACCAATTCTATGTCTCTCATGTAGCACCCTAGGCAGGTCCTGATAACATCCAGCTCGATCTTCGATATCTTGATGGGTGTTGGCTTAGTGGGGCCTAACCCAAGTGTTGTGTGTGGAGCATGATTGTTCAGAGGTCTTTGTTTCAGCCGGATGTATACCCCAGGAAGTTTTGTACAC
>APFE030561976.1:106033-142133 GCA_000404065.3 Pinus taeda
TGTAGGTTGTGTCTCTTCATTTGGCTGGATAATAGAAAGGAAGGACTGGCTGTTCGAGGTGGACGTAGCCCAAACTGGGTGAACCACGTATATCTGTGTCTCTCTTGTTTTGTGCGTTTTCTGTGTTTATATTTCTGCAATATTTTATGTGTTCCATTGCTCCGTAATATATAATTTTCTAACACCAAGTTCGGAGGTGATTTAGCCAAGCAAATCCCGGTACTACTAGCCCTTTCGGCAATAGTCCATGGAGCGCAGACTGAGGTCTCACTCGAAGTAGTATGAGAGGGTGCTAGAACTAGGTTTCCGCACCCTGGGGATGTCCAAGATGAGGTGATTGGTACGCGGTCCAACCTTCGCACTTACTGTGCTATGTGCACCTGCGGGTACCTTGCGTCTTGTGATACCATCTTCGCGTAATTCTAGCCACAACGCGACCCATGTTATTTACCCAAGCCTTCCTTAATTAGTCTTCGTTAGCTGATTACTATAAGCATTCATACGAGAATTCATCAAGTGCACGCAATAAATAAACAGAGTAAAAGGAATGAATAACATCAACATAAAGATTCCAAAACAAATGCACAAAATAAACTTCTCTTTATTATCTTTCAATCCCAAGTACAAACCCGACTCTGCCCTGCGCACTCAACTACAAGGGTCCGCACACTCAGTTACGGACTCTACTAGGCCTTTGCGCACTTAGCTGCAGAGCCTCTTCCTACTCTACGACCCAGTACACTTTAGATTCCACTCTAGGCTCTAACCATGCCTTCGTTATTCTATCTATTCTCTCCCAACTTAGCTATCTTTACACTTAGAGCCTCACTCTATTTATACAATCCCATGGTCCGCGGGCCATGGGTAGGCCGACACAACTTTACATTAAATTACAATACAATGCTTAGGGTGGAAAACTCTATGATTCGATTGTACACTTCGCGCTCTGCACCCGCACTTCACAGAGTTCTATACCATCTTTGACCAAAACTTGGGCTTTGAGCCTCAAAACCTGCTGTGGGGGATCCCATGCCCAAGAATGGGCCTCTCTAACTTTTTTTTGGAATGAGCACCAATATAAATGAAATCAAGCCTTGTCCTTTTATTCTTTTTTGTGGTAATGGTCTTGGTGTGCTTGGTGACCTGACCTCTGCACACATTTCCTCTTTTAGCTAATGTCCCCACTCCTTGTAGTTATCACTTCCCCTACTTTGAATTTTCCATGTTGTATGGTTGGCTGAGTAGATTGCAGTTTACTAATTGAAGGCGGCAAAGTTGTAACAACCTTGATTTAAAATATACAAATAATTACATCAATTTATATGATTAATAATCAACACCCAATTATTCAACTATTTAACATAGAATTTTGAGAAATATGAGCAAAGACAACTTACTTGTAGCGATGATATTCCTTACTTGCAATTTCGGAGTTGAACCCGGCTAACCACAACAAAGTTTTGAAGACGACTCTCCACCCAACTATAGGCTTAGTTGCACGTAATCTCTCTACAACTGGCCACCCTCAAGCTCTCAATCAACGTACTACTACTAGAGAATCCTTTGTCTCACAATATTTTTCTCCCAAGAAAATGGATAAAAGAATGGATGAATCACATCGTCTCCATCTTCCATTAAATATACCAAAAAATGGAAAGGGGTCTGCATGCACACATTCTATATGTCAACATGCAACTTTTAATTTTTTTATTTTATGTTTTACTTAATTTAATATTTCTCTTAATTTAACTCTTTCTTTTTTTCTTTTTTTTTTACTTTTTGTTAACTTATTTTTACTAGTTTTATAGTTTACTTTTATATATATTTATTTAGAACTCCATTTTCTTATTTACTATTTTATTTATTTATTATGACTATATTCTCTTCATTATTTATTATTTATTTACTATTATTATCTTTCCTTATTATTTATTATTTATTTACCATTATTATCTTTTATTTATTTGCTTATATTTTAATATTATATTGTATTATTTATTTATCCTTATTATTTTTAGTATTATTAAGGGTGTTAGGGTCCAACCCTAACCCCTTTATTTATGTAATAAACCCAATAGGGTTGAGTCATAGTCCTAGTTAGTTAAAGAGTCAATAAAGCCCGTATTAATAATTGTAAGTGGTTGACCCACATTTAAGAAAGGAACCACAGTTAGTTGCAAACATGCCATTGTATTAGATATATGGTATTGAGAGAACTATCGTAATGACCCATGGTATTGTATGTATGAATCCTATATAGAGGTTGGAGACTCCCCATTGAGAAATATTGAGTCTTATTTTGTAATTGAGCTCTGCTCTGCTGGAGGTTGCCCCCTCAAAGAGGTAAGTGAACATTGCTTTCATCTCTGAATAATAAAATACTTGTTGTTTTTCTCATTTTATTCTGTGTTCTGGGTTGTATTTCTTCGCATATTTGGTATTCTAGAATTTCTCGCACGTCAAGAGCATAACAAGTGGTATCATAGCACTTTCCAAGGCTGGTGGTACCTCCATTTTAGTAGGAATATTTTTAGGTTAGAGACGTGTTCCGACGTCTTTAAACCACGGGACCCTTATGTATATTGCGATCTGTAGCACCTAACACTCCTTTGAGACCATAGTTCCCTTGACTCACTGAAGATCGCCCATTATCTTATTTTCCAGATCAGATCCACCAGTTGGGGTTCTACCACCGCAGTACGATTTAGATCTAGCAGTTGGGGTTCTGTCGCCGCTGCAACAATCAGATCCACAAGTTGAGGTTATACCACCATAGTACCATTCAGATCTAGCAGTTGGGGTTCTGTCGCCGTCGTAGTCCAACTCACATTCAATCGTTGGGGTTTCACAGGAAAATCTAACCATCTGCGTAGTGAGGCTTGTGGCTCTTATAGTCTGGGCCCGATTTTCGCAGGGCATTGGGCAGTGTCAAGTTTTCTAGAATTTGGCCACTGCAATATTGATCAGTGGGGACTAGAGAAACCCAGCTAGACAATGAGCTCACAGCTACACTAGAGGAACCATTTATCTCGCTACATGCTTTGGCGGGAATTTCTGCGCCCCAAACTCTCAAAATTAGAGGCTTTATTAAACATCAGCCTGTAGTAGTATTGATTGATAGGGGAAACACTCATAACTTTATCCATCAGCTAGTTGTTGAAGTTGTTCATTGTTTTGTAACAGAAATCTCTAATTTCCAGGGCCTGATTGTTGATGGGGGGACAATGAAATGTGAAGGCTACTGCGAAAATATTAAACTTCAGATGTGAGACTACCACCTAAAGACCCACATGTTTGTGATTAACATGGGTGGTTGTGACATTGTCTTGGGTGCTGAATGGCTTTGCACACTAGGCCCAATCACAATGGATTTCCAAGAGTTATATATGAGCTTTAAGCAAAATGACCACATGCATACCCTCCGTGGACTCCAGACAGGTGCTCCTTCTATCATCAACTCACATTGAATGGAAAAGTTGTTGAAAAAGGGCCATCATGGAGTTATCACTTAGTTTAATGCCAGCCAAGTCATAGAACCCACTACTCTTCATATTCATCTTGAGATGCAATAGGACTTAAACCACCACCAACCAGTATTTGATAGCCTAAAGAGCTTCCACCCTCTAGAGGGGAACATGATCATAACATTACTTTGCTCCCAAGGGCCCAACCACCTAATGTGTGCCCATATCGATATCCTTTCTCCCAAAAGAATGAAATTGAAAAAATCATCAAGGAACTCCTTGAAGCAGGTGTTATTCGTCCTAGCATCAGCCCTTATTCATCACCATTGGTCATGGTGCTCAAGAAAGATGGGGAATGGCACATGTGTCTAGACTTTTGGGCCCTCAACAAGCTCACTGTCAAAGACAAATTCCCTATCCTGGTTGTTAATGATTTGTTTGATGAACTACATGGTGCTCAATTCTTTACCAAGCTAGATCTTCACTCTGGCTATCACCAAATCCACATGAAGGAAGTAGACATTCCCAAGACTGCTTTCCGCACTCATGAAGGCCATTATGAATTATTGGTCATGCCATTTGGTCTCTGTAATGCTCCATCCACTTTCCAAAGCCTCATGAATCATCTGCTGAAACCATATCTCCAAAAATTTGTCCTCGTGTTCTTTGATGACATTCTCATCTATAGCCTAACTTGGGAAAACATCTCCATCATGTAGACCTGATCTTGCAACTTCTCCGAAATCACAAATTATTTGTCAAATTGTCCAAGTGCTCTTTTGCATGGGAGAAGTTGAGTATTTGGGACACATTGTGGGTCGTGAAGGTGTCAAGGTTAATACCAAAAATATACAGGCAATGCAAGATTGGCCCCAACCAAAAACCTTGAAGAGTCTGAGGGGATTCTTGGGTCTCATTGGATACTATCACAAATTTGTCCGCAATTATGGTCGCATTGCTAGACCCCTCACTAACCTTCAAGAAAAATTCATTGCTCTGGATTGATGCAACACAACAGGAATTTGTGGCTCCAAAACAGGCCATGTGTTCCACTCCAGTATTGGCACTACCCGACTTCACCAAATCTTTTGTGATTGTATGTGATGCTTCAAGTACTGGTATTGGTGTTGTATTAATGCAGGAAGGTCGACCCTTGGCTTTCACTAGCCAACAATTAAGTGGGAAACATCTGGGACAATCTACCTATGAGAAAGAGATGATGGCCATCTTACATGCAGTAGGTACTTGGCGACCATACTTATTAGGATGACGTTTCCAAATTTTCACAGACCATCAAAGCCTCAAATATTTTTTTTGGAGCAATGTCTATTATCACCACAACAAAACAAATGGCTGGAAAAAATGTTGGGATATGATTATGAGATAATTTACAAGAAAGGGCATGACAATGTAGTAGCGAACTCTTTATCATGCCAATTTGAGGATGAAAGCACCCTGCTATCAATCTCTCTTCCCATACCAGATTGGATTGAAGAATCCCACAAGGAATGGTTTTCACACCCCTCTCTCTCCCAACTCATTAATAACTTGAGAGCAGATCCTAATTCCTCAGTTGGCTACTCTTGGAAGGATAAGATTCTTCGCTACAAGGATCGAGTAGTGATATCGTCGACATCCACCCTCAAAACTCACATTTTTACAGAGTTGCACTCATTTCCCACTGCCGGGCATGTAGACTTTCAAAATACTTATGCTCGCACTTATCGTTCTTTCTTTTGGACGGGCATGAAGAATGACATTCTTACCTTTGTAACTGAATGTGACGTGTGTCAATGCCACAAAGGAGAAATAGTCAAGTCACCATGAACCTTACAACCATTGCCAATCCCTGCCTCCATCTGGATGGATGTTTCTATGGATTTCATTACTAGTCTACCCAAGTCGGGCAACAAATCAGTCATCATGGTGGTTGTGGACAGACTTTCTAAATATGCTCATTTTTGCGCTCTACCCCACCCATTTACCCCCACTTTGGTGGCTCAAGCTTTCATGGACCAGATCTTCAAATTGCATGGCATGCCAACTTCCATTATGTCTGATCGTGACCTAACTTTCACCAACAAATTTTGGCAAGAACTTTTCAAGCTACAAGGTACCCACCTCCAACTAAGTACTGCCTATCATCCCCAAATTGATGGTCAAACTGAAGCAGTCAACAAATCTTTGGAGACATACCTAAGCTGCTTCACTTTAGAAAAGTAGCATCAATGGGTACAATGGCTACCTTTAGCTGAATGGTGGTATAATACTAACTATCATGAAGCCACCAAGATGACTCCATATGAAGTAGTGTATGGCCAACTCCCACCTTCACCTATTTCTTATATCCCTGGATGCTTTAAGGTGCAAGCAGTTGATCAACTCCTACAGAATTGTGCCACCATGATAGCTTGTCTCAAAGATAATCTCTATTAAGCTTAGAATTGAATGAAGCAATAGACACACCAACATCGTTCAGAGCACACATTCAAGAAAGGGATCAGGTATTCATGTGGTTGCAACCATATAAGAAAACATCGCTAAAGGAAAACGGCTACCAGAAATTAGCTCCCAAATTCTACGGACCTTATCAAATAATTCAGTGCATTGGAGCAGTAGCCTACAAGCTGGCCTTACCACCAACTTCAAAAATCCATCCAGTCTTCCATGTATCATGCCTCAAGAAAGTGGTGGGGAACAATTGTATAATTCAAACTATTCTACCTGAATTGGATGAGGAAGGTTCACTCTGGATCCAACTTGAACAGGTCCTCGATATTCGTGAAAAACATCTGCGCGACCGCGCGATCAAGGAAGTCCTCGCCAAGTGGAAAGACACATCTCTAGAAGATGCGACTTGGGAACCCGTCACTATTCTTCAACAGTTTCCGCAGCTATATTCTTGAGGACAAGGCTGCTTTTGATGGGGGAGGACATGTTAGGGTCCAACCCTAACCCCTTTATTTATGTAATAAACCCAATAGGGTCGAGTCATAGTCATAGTTAGTTAAAGTGTCAATAAAGCCCGTATTAATAATTATAAGTGATTGACCCGCATTTAAGAAAGGGACCACAGTTAGTTGCAAACGGGCCATTGTATTATATATATGGTATTGAGAGAACCATGGTAGTGACCCATGGTATTGTATGTATGAATCCTATATAGCTGCTAGAGACTCCTCATTGACAAATATCGAGTCTTATTTTGTAATCAAGCTCTGCTATGTTGGAGGTTGCCCCCTCGAAGAGGCTAGTGAACATTGCTTTCATCTCTGAATAATAAAATACTTGTTGTTTTTCTCATTTTATTATGTGTTCTGGGTTTTATTTCTTCGCATATTTGGTATTATGGAATTTCTAGCATGTCAAGAGCATAACAAAGGGACATTACACAAGTTTACTATCCACCTCCAGCCCATAAAAACTCTATTCTCACTCATTAAACACATTTTTTTACCATTATGCGCATAAGGAAGAGATGAGGGGTGTCAGACCTGAGCCTACCTATGATGTCAAGTTGTTGGAGATGGATGCATGCTGCTACTGAACTAATGATGAATCAACTGCTCTCTAAAGGTTCTATCTTCCATTGTCTTGCTTGTGCATAGGTCCTCATCAAATAAAACAATATGGTGACGTATTTGACTGATGAAGTCTTTCTCCCATGCATGTCTTTTCTAGTGTTCGATATGATGTTGCTAGAGTGGATTGGTGACCATGACGTTGCTCCTTAGGGATGGTGTGACTTATCTAAGCCTTAGAGATGGCCTGTTAATGCTTTAGGGAAGCCAAATACTTATTTTGGGGTTGCAACGATCCTTTGTCTATGTTTTTGTTGGATATGTGCAAACTGCTACATGATTGATCTCCTTCCTGTAGTAGCCAAATAATTTCTTCCCAAAACCTCATACTTCAGTAAGGGACTTGGATAAATCATGGTGAGCCCAGGGACATGGAAAAAATCTTCTATGGTGGTGGAAGTTAGTGAAAAAGAGTGAATTCAATTGTGAGGATTCTAGGATTTCATTGTGTGCTCAACTAGCCCTCTTTTAAGTATTTGGGGATACCCATATCTTTGTCATTTCTCAAGGAAATAGACTAGTAGAAGGTCACTTAAAAAACTCATAAAAATATTGCAATAGTGGGGGGCCCATTAGTTAAACCATGTTGGTAGGTTAATTCTTTAATAATTGTGCTAATAGATTCTCCCCTCTTCTGAAAGTCAACAATGTCAGCTCCCATAGGGGTTTTGTAAAAAAATGGGATAACAATTTGGAAACCTTTGTGGCAAGGGGATAAGTACAAAATCAAATGTATCATATTTTAAAATGAAGCATGATAATTGCTCCATGAGACCACATTAGACTCATGATTAAATATACATAAGTGATGAAGTTAGCAATGGGAAAAATATCCTCTGGAGGTTGATATTGGGCGAGAAATCATGGTGGAAATTAGTCATACACAAAAGTAACTCCAAGCAAGCAAATGAAGGAGCTGAGATCTCCTTATCCTAGATAACAAAGGTTCATATATGTGGAATTTATGTAAAAAATTGACTCACCTTCTCTAAAATAGTCCTTCATTGGTGCTTGTAAATGGAGTAATGATTAGGATATGGGAGGATTGAGTTTTAGGAAGACTCCCTTTGAATAAATTTCCATTATATGTGGAGTTAGGGAATGGATGAAATTACAAAATCTCTGGTATGTGTTGTGGAACATTTTCAAATGGGATCCCTTTGTTGAAGATATAAGTAAAGGTTGGATAAGCTTAATGTTACCAAAAAGATTAGTGAAAAAATGGAATGGGTAGTTAAGAAAGTTATGAAGATTATGCCAATTAGTAATTCATCACAACAACATCAAGTGTGGGGTCCCAAAGAAGTAGTATTCAATCGAACCGGGATATAATATTCAAATCATTGATCAAACAAATCTCCAACAATTTAGATATAGAAGTGTAGATGGGGTTGAGACAAATTGCCAAAGGTTAAAATATTTTATTAGGTTTGACTCATGGGAAACTTTTAACAACTAAAAATTTTAAAAGAAGGAAAATAGAAGGGTCATCATAGTGTCCACCATTCAAGAAGGATAAGAAGACCTCAATTCACTTATTTCTTAAATGTGAATACACCAAGGAAATTTGGAAGTTTTCCTTTCCAGATTTAGGAGAAGAGGTATGCATACCATAGGATGGGAATGAAATTTTCTATCTCTAAGGAAAGAATTGTATTGGCTATTTTTATAAAAGGGATCTTCTCAAGTGGGTATGGCCCCTAGTTCCAAAACTGTAATGTTGAAAACTTTTTTTGGCTAGAAATAAAGCCATATTATAGCAATCCATTCCTCCTTCGAATCAAGTAGAAGTGTATGCCATGGGAATCAATTTGTTCCAAAGGAATGTAGAGACCATAATGTATCAGATTTAGAAGCAAAAAGAAAAATATAGCTAAAAGATGTCCAATCAGGAAGCACAAACAATCTAAGCAAACAATGTAAAAAACAAAAAGAAAATTCAGCATGACAACTTAGAATTTTGAATTTGAATTAAATACAAGAAAAATCCCATTCTCTTATTTGATAGTTCCTCAAAGGGTAATGACAAGGTGTCAAGTGTTGCGGGATCATCCTTGGTCCCAAAGGAAAACAAGGAACCACTTTCTCCTGGGGGATAGGAGGAACAACCCACAATCATCTAGAGATTCTATGATTGCTCCAAGGGCTAATGCTAATAGAGGAACAAGGTTTTTTATTAATATTTTTGTGTTTGAGAATTGAAAGGTGATAACTCAACATCTGCTTTCATTTTCAACTCCTCTTGAGCCTTCATTAAGTCAAATTGTTATTAACATAAAAAATGGCTAAAAGCTTCTCATAATGTGAATTATATCATGAAATAAGGCATCTCAAATCTTCCATTGATAAGTAAGAAAATGAGGGCATCAATTTGCCAATGGGATATTAAGGAAAAAATTGGGGAAGTACCATAATCCATCATATCTGATGAATCACAAAGCATGCATTAACTTAATATTTGAAGGCACAAGTTACATGGATAAATGACAAATGATCTAGTAATGAGGTACTATTACTCAATGGATATATGACTCCTTGACATTGTTGTTCATCACAGTGGAGGCAAAAGCATTAATCCCTACGAAGATGGGATTGTCTAGTGCGTGTGGTCTTAACCCCAATCCAAGTAAAGTCATACTTTATTTGAAATGTTGGTGAGTTTGTTTCCTCTGCAACACATAGACATTTGTGTTGACCATGCCAAAAACTAGAGCATTGTGTGGGGTTCTAAGAAACCATAGAGGTATAGGAGATTTGAGTTGGTTATAGTTTTTGGGTGCAAGGAAAATGACACACTGTGACATAGGTAAGCTCCCTCTATGGATAGAGGCAACCCCTCTAGACCTAGAGTGGGTCTAGTCACTGCATAAGCAATACCAAAGAAAATTTCCTTAGAAAGTTGGTGTTATGAAGACCTACCTTCAATCCGACGTTCGATGAAGTCCTCGTCGTGTTGCTCCAGCTCTTTGTTCTTCTAGTCGTTCATACCTGAAAACAACATGTAGAGAAATACTACGAACTCAAATAGAAAACAACCAAACAATCTAGTCGAAGAGTCAAGGAACCTCAAGCTATCGACATATAATTTAATGCACGATATACGAAACAAGCTATTGATTTGTATTAATATAAATCAAAGTAAACTTGCAACCGGGCCTTGACGTTGTAAGCCTCCTTGAAGGGTCATGTCGGTATGTCTCCATAAGCATTTACTTGTGAACCCTCTCCCAAGGGAACATATAACTCTCTCTTCTGTCCAAAAGGGTTGATACTAGAAAGCTCTCAAGCCAACTCTACTCAAGCATCTCTCAAATCAAAATACAAATGAGGCTACTTCCACACTCCAATAACACTCTCTACCTCTACTCCTCTCTTAGAAACTTGAAACTAGCAAATTGCATCTAGCTATCATTCCATTATATCCAAGCTAGTTGATGTTATTCATGGAGGAAATATTTATAGGAGGGAGAGGTCTCCTAAGAGAAGTAAGAAAGAGCTTATCTCTTAGGGAGGTTGCACAAAAGGTGGAACAACTATCCCAGAGGAGAAAGGTGAGCTCAACTGACCCAACAACCATCCCTAGGACCGCCCATGAAGCCATTTCATCTAGAAGTTTCGACGAGTTGTTGAAAAACTTGCCAAATCTGGCTCGTCGCGGGTGCAACATAGGGACAGAGCGAAGACTTCACTAGGGCTAGTGTTAACTTGTTAATCTTCACGAGGAGGATAACTTCTGACTTGCGAAAATCCAAAAAATTAGGTAAAGAGGGTCTTCTTCAGGGATAATGAAATGAGACAAGGAAGGTAATGACACATAGTTGGCAACATGACACATCATAGATGTCAGTAACATGGACTAGCAGTATCCGGGATCACGGAATGCAGATTTGGTGAAAAATTATTGTGTAACAGATGCCCCCTAAAGCATGAAGGCTGAGAGAGTGGGAGGGGTGAAATGCTTTACAAATCCATAACCGGAATAGAATGTCCTCATGGAGAACCTACAGAAGCAAGTACAAGTGATATCTCTGATACATGAGTATATAGTGAAAGGAAATACATGTGCATAAGGCACAACCATCCAGAAGATAAACACAAATGGTCTATGGTATGGGTGCAACCATCCAATTAGAAAGACCATAAAAACAACTCAGGTATGGTCGAAGCCATCCAATCAAAAGAGTCATGTATAAATCAATCCATGTAACTTGGACTTGTGTAATATGAGCCCAGGGTCTTGAATCCCAACCTAACCACTGTACAATTTCTAGTATGCGAATAGATGTGTTGAAGTCGAGCATACTAGAAAATCACTTGATTACCGACCAATGATGTGAACTGTTAACAAGTGTCAGAGAAACCACCAGTAATGTCAATGGTTCTCAAGGTACTACTAGTACAATCCACAAAGTGTGAAAAATGATCTGGATTCGAACACTTGTGAAATAACCCGATCGAAGACCAATGATGCAAGCCTGTCGTCGAGCGCAAAGAACTTGCCATTGAGGCATGAAAGCTCTAAGGTACCAAAAAGGAGTCTCTAGGTCAACTTCCCGAATAATGAGCTGAAGTCGACAGGAAGCGACCTATCAAAGGAGGGCCATAATGTTTCCCAGATCATCGATGCGAGACAAGGAACAAGATGATTGTGAATGAGATAGATAATTTGAGGAATGTGTGTAAGGCTACAAACTGTAGAGGGATTAAGCTCTTGGACATATCGGCGACACGACTCTGGAATTTGGTAGCATTTTGGTGCCACGGGATCAAAGATCATGACGATGCATTGGATCAAATGGAATGAGGCAAAATGAATAGCCCAAAACCTGGAAGGCCAATGATAAAATGAGGATATCCCAACCCGACACGAAGTAGAAAGAGTGTCGATGTCCAAGAACGACAAGCTGTTGTAATAACTAACACAATCAATAAAATGTTTCCAAATTTCCCCCACCATTTCTGGTGAGTACCCCAATTATTTTTGAAACACAAGCTTGAAGGGGATAACATATGCTTGTAATGTAAGTTCATCCTTTGGAAGAATCCGACCTAGTGAGTTTTAATGAGCCCTAGGAAGGAAAAGATCGATCTCGTCATGGTGACAAGTCCAATGTCGTTAGGGTTTAACGAGTCCGACATGGGTAAAACTCAGAGTCTTTTTCATGTTTAGAGAGTTTGAAAAAGACTCGGAAAAGAAAACTCCAAAGGTCACTTTTCGTAAATTTGTCCCTCAGACCCGAAAATGTAGAAAATAATATTCAAGGGAACCTATTGACCATGAGATATCAATGTATACCTTTTTCGTAAATAATCTATTCCAGCCTGAAAAAGGGGTAAACATATACTGGGTAGATGATGCTTTGCAGCTTTTAACGAGTTCAAAGCAACAAGAGCTCAACAATCTTTTCATTGTAAAAAGGGTTGGAAAATAGCTTGAAAGCAAACCCCCCATTTTATTTCTTTTATGAGTCAAAAGAGAAAAACACTCGGCAATCTTTTCATTTTTTACGAGTCAGAAAAGAGCTTAAAGGTGACTCGTCTTGGAGGAACGACTGGTATAAAGGGGGAGCAATTGGTTCCGACAATGGTGGAACTGCTCAAAGCATGTAATGGTTAAGAGGCTGGCTAATAAAACTACTCATCGTTGCAGTCCCTCAAGAAAGAAAAAACAACCAAGTGAAAGCATATGATCGACCAAAGAGATGGTGACGATGCAATTAGCTGATAAAAACGACAATCACAAGATGTAAATCGGGTGTGGGTTCATTTTTACACGAGCTTGAACCATGGAGAACTCTGCTTGGATTCGGCTTCATGTTTACACAAGCCTGAAACGAAAAAACTATGCTTGTTATAAGTTCGCATGCCCCCGGCATAATGACTTAATCGAGGTACATGCCCCCCAAGCTTCATTTTAGTTGACTAGGTGAATGGAATGAAGGTTCACTTGCGAGATCTTAGAAAGACTTGACTGGGATTTTACGAGATCTTAATCAAAGACTAGATTTGGAAAAGGGAGTTGTTTCATTTTTTAATGAGGTTGACACAGTAAAAGAGCTATCCTCAAATTTGTGGTTTCAATTTGTAACGAGGTTGAGACATGAAGAAACTATCCTCGAAACCCTTGTTTCATTTTCAACGAGCTTGACACAAGAGAAGGAACTATGCTCCGCCTCTTGTTTCATTTTTTAACGAGGTTGACACAAGAAAAGGAACTCTCCTCATAAACCTTGTTTCATTTTTTAACGAGGTTGACACAAGAAAAAAAAGAACTTTCCTCATAACCTTTTTTAACAAGGTTGACACAAGAAAAAAAAAGGAACTCCCATCATAACCCTTGTTTCATTTTTTAACAAGGTTGACACAAGGAAAAAAAAAAAAGGTTATGAGGAGAGTTCTTCCTTCTCTTATGGGACCTCTCCCTCCTATAAATATATCCTCCATGAATAACATCAACTAGCTTGGATGTAATGGAATGATAACTAGAAGTAATTTGATAGTTTCAAGTTTCTAAGAGAGGAGTAGAGGTAGAGAATGTTATTGGAGTGTGGAAGTAGCCTCATTTGTATTTTGATTTGAGAGATGTTTGAGTAGATTTGGCTTGAGAGCTTTCTCGTATCAACCCTTTTGGATAGAAAAGAGAGTCATATGTTCCCTTGGGAGACGGTTCACAAGTAAATTCTTACGGAGACATACTGACAGGACCCTTCAAGGAGGCTTACGACATCAAGGCCCGGTTATAAGTTTACTTTGATTTATATTAATACAAATCCATAACTTGTTTCCTATATTGTGCGTTAAATTATATGTCGATAGCTTGAGGTTCCTTGACTCTTCAAGTAGATTGTTTGGTTGTTTTCTATTTGTGTTCGTAGTATTTCTCTACATGTTGTTTTCAAGTATGAACGACTAGAAGAACAAAGAGCTGGAGCAACACAATGAGGACTTCATCAAACATCGGATTGAAGGTAGGTCTTCATAACACCAACTTTCTAAGGAAATCTGCTTTGGTATTGTCTGTGCAGTGACTAGACCCACTCTAGGGCTAGAGGGGTTGCCTCTATCCGCAGAGGGAACTTACCTGTGTCACAAGTTCGCGAATCCACTAGGGATGCAGAGTCAGTGACAAATTATTGTGTAACACACACTTACACGGGTATTTTACTACTGCATTTGGGTGTTAGAAGTAAAAAATAGGAAGAGACATTCATAGGTGTGAGGGGCACATAATAGAAGCTTAGGATTGTTAAGCGTTGCACATGAGAATTTGGAAAGAGTAGAAAGAGTGGGAAAGAAGAAATCCTAGGGAGGGAGAAGCAGTGGAAAGGTGGGTATTGGAATTAAATTATTAGATAGATATTGTTCAAAATTACTAGATCCAAATGGGCATTAACATATAGAATAACACTCAAAGCATTGATGAGGTTGTGAAACAATGACTTTGTTGTGGACTAGGATTTACAAGTTGGATGCCAAGAAAGAAACTGAGAGTGAGGGTAATCAATTAATGACTCATCCATCCTTTTCAAGATCTTTTGGAGACGATGTTATAATGGATAATGAGGAGGCTATCATGCATTGAAGCCACCCTCTATCATTTAGTCAACTAAATTTGGTAACATTCAGGGTGTCCACAATGCACCTAATGTTAATTAACTTTTATATTTTGCAATGTTTTGGAAAGTTACAATATTGATATGACAATTTCGACCATATAATCATATTATAGATAGGGGAAATTATAAAAATTTAACATAACTACAAAAGCAAATCATAACTTTGATATTTTAAAATTTTGTTTAGCTATTTAAAAAATGTGTACATCTTTATAACTTTAAATTACATGCCAGCTTAGATTCAACTTAAATCTGGATCTACCAAGTGTCGAAAGAGATCAAATCTCTTGATAGGCAAAGAGATCTGATCCCTCTAGGCGTTTGGTATATCCAAAGTTAAAATGGATCTAGGATGGTTTGATTATTATTTTTATTTGTAATTTCATTAAGTTGAAACTGTTCAACAAAATAAGACAAGGCATTATAATGTCTCTTTCATACTAAACTAAAAATACTTCTCAACACAATAACAATTTTATAATATATATTATAATATTTTTTATTAAAATAAAAAATACACTTATAAAATAAATTAATAAAATATAATATATAATAAAATGTGATATGCATTATTTTATAAAATATGGTATAATTATATTAAAATAATAAAATTGATAATTGAAAATAAAAACAAGACCTTTATAAACATTAAAAAAATATACACAAGAATATTAATCAATACATCAAATTACCATCCTGCCAAAATTTTGCACCTTATACATATTTTGGAGTCCATTGATAATGTTCACATCACCCACTGAAACTGTGACCTAAAATCTTTGCAATTAGTCAAAGTTGGTGGGGACAAGATTCTTTAGCATAGTTGCATTATCTTACAAGTAACCATGTTGAATACGCTGTGGAATGGGAATGGTTGGACGGTGTGCATAAAAGGGATTACATATCTGAAAAGTAAGATGTCAGCTGCAGATATAATGGATTCCGTGTGTGGAAAGTAACATAAGGTGTTTATATAATGGACTCCATGTGTGAAACGTAAGATGTTAATAAATTTAAAATTTTAGAATGATTATAAATAATATAACAAAATTGAACTTTATATATTTAGATATATATATTTTTTAAATCAATTTGTATTTTCTTGTAACATTAAATTACATTATTTTTTTATCGACACAATATACAATGATACATTTTCTTTTTTCCTGGATTCAAATTTTATGATTGTTCATGGATCTTTCCTTCTTTCTTTTTCTCTTTCAGACACCTATCCAACTGGAGGGGTTGTCAAGATCAAATGTACATGAGACTCAAAGCATTTTCTTGAGACACTTCCATTGTCAGAAGCTCTAACATATTTGTTGTTTCCTTGTCACTATATGAATGATCAGATTGTGTGTACATTTGTGCCCACTCATTGGTGTTTCCATAATTAGGGTTGAGTCTCTTTCTATATTGCTCGAAGGATGAGCTTCCTCTGTTGAGGGTTGAGATGGATCCACATGAGGCTGAGTTGAGGTTAATGGTACAAATTTGACCATTGGTGACATATGTTTCTGTAAGTTATCCTTCTTGTAAGAAATGAGAGTCTTGGATCCTTTGGTTCTTTGTGGATCTTGCCATCCATGGTCCTTTTTCTTAGCATCCAGTTGTGAATAAGGTCCTTGTGAATAGGGGTAGGCATCCTGAAGGTGGCCAGGCTAGTGACAAGTCTTGCAACGAAAAACAATGTTTTCATAATCCATCAATTGTGAATAAACCCTACCTCTCCATTTGAGAAGGAATTTCTCTGGAAATTCTTTGCTTAGGTCCACTTCAACACATATGTGAACAAATGTGAGGATTCCTTTTGCAATTCTATCATAGTCAATTTTGGTGAAGCAAACTATTAAGTTTCCCACTTGTTTTAAGATATATGGGTGGGTAAAATGGATGGGAAGATTAGGGAGTCTTACCCATACTGGAGTTTCCAGAGCCGACATGGAGATAGGATTAAAATCTAGAAACCAATGTTGAAAGGATAGGCTAGACTGGCCCCAAAACCATGGACTTTGATCAAAAACCTTATGTTGATCCTCTAACTTCTAGGGAAGCACAATAAAGAATCATTTTGAACAAAAAAGAAGCAATGTTCTCAGACCAATTCTGGTATACCCACTCCCTAAGAGTAAATGTAGAGGGCCAAAGACCATTGAAACGAAAAATGATTTATTGTTGTTCATAATCTATAGCTATCACTCTTCTAAAAAAAAATTCCACTTCAAGAGAAGGAGTTTCTACTATATACTCCACCACAAATGCAGGTCTCGAGAGATTCTTAGGGTTTGGAGGTGGAGGACTTAGTTCTATGAAATCTGTAAAGAATTTGGGTTAGGATGAAGACGACACACCCCATCCTTTAGCTCCACCTCTCACTCGAGATACCATAAAAATCATGGCATCCTTGACTATGTCATACTCACTGAGATATTTATGATCCATAAGTTGTCGATCTTTATATAATAGTCAAAAATTGCCATATGGGGTTCTCATCGACTTCTAAATCTGCACTGAAAGTGAGGAAACAAGTTTAGTAACTTTGATATGTAGACAAAGGGAGCCTCCAAAGATCAGTTTCACAAAGATCATAAGATTCGCCAGATCCGATGTAGAACCCTCATCTTGAGAACATAAAGAAGCCAACAGAATGGTGGGCCTCGAGATCTGAGATTGCCTCAGTCTCAATGAAGGGTTCATGAAGTTGGAATCCTTTTTTGGCATGAGAGACTCCCTCTCATCAATGAAATCCATGGCCATGAATTTCAGGCACTGAACCTCCACGAAATGTATGATTCAGGATCGAGATATTATAGGATTGTTGGCAGATTTATTAATTGGTCAAGCTTGATCTAGATCAATCATGTTGTTAACAATGTCCCCAGGTGGCCTCGCCACAATCGCTGCCACCAATTTGACATTTTCTGTGTTACGGGCTAGCCTAGGATGATTCATGTTGACATTTTCCTTTTTCTCCACGACTTTCGTCACCAAGGGTTCATCCCATAACTACAACGAGGGGACTTGCAAATCTACTGTGGATGCAACATCTAGATCAGAGCACACCATTGTCTAAGGTTTTCTAAAATAATTGAAATGTTAAATTTGAAGCGTTATATACTTGGAGAATTATATAGATTTACATTAATTTGATTTTTAAACCATGTAGCTATTTATTTTATTTATTTAATTGATTTTATTATTATAATAATATCTTTCATACCAAATTTTATATATATATAGATATATAATTGTTTTTTTGGTAAGTTGGTATTGATGAGGCTACATCATGGTCATGTTCAAGAATAACATCTAAATAGGGTAGGGAATTGAATAGTGACTTAACATCTAGGAGTGCTTTGGCAATACACTCGATCACCATCTATCGAAGACCCCATGGACAATTGTTTTTACATTTCAATATTTCTGTTCTTATACTTTAATGTTAAGTATTATGTACTCGGATGCGGGTGTAAATCCATGCAATTAAGTTACATGTGCCGGCCACGCGCAGCGTACAAAGGGAAACGCCACAGGCAGATGGTATTAACAGGTTCTGGGCTGGCCTCCGCCCCAAGAGCATTTACGGGACTTCAATGCCCTTCAATGCGATTTGGTTCCCAAGGGAGAGCAGGTAGATATTACAGGATGGCGGAAACATTCCACCAAGTTAATTTGCAGTTTGGCTCAGGAACTGTAACGCGCGCAGATCATTCCAGGGTAGAGGAGGGAGGCTCTGGTGGCAGCAAGCCTACCCTCGAGACCATTCCCTGTACAGTTCATGATTTCAGCTCACGCTATTTATGGGAGGTATCGAGGTTGGATGCTAGGTTGCAATGTGATAAGGGGAACTTTCTGAATCACACGTTTTCCTCAGGTAATTCAAAGGGGGGAAGCGGAAATTTGAAGGCTCTGCACATCCCTCAGGAAGCAGTTGATTACCCTGTTTTTATCATGGCTCCCCGAACGCGTGCAACTCCTCGCCGTGGTCAAAACTACGGGCAGCGGGGAAGCACAGGAGGCAGGGGCCATTCCAGCCCCCGACGCATTTCTCCCCTAGCCTGCGCGTCGCCTACCTCGTTTGAATCAGAGGACTCCGGTTCCGCCATTAGTAATTCGGTGCAGTCGGCAAACTTCCACTACAGACGCAAGACCAATAAGTCCATTGTCAAGGCTCTGATTACTATGATTTTTTCAGAAGAGGATGATGAGGAGGGAAGCTGGAAGGCAAAGACAGAGGAAAAGACGCCTCCCTCCTCGGATAACTCAACGAAGATTAAGGATTTGGCAGACAGCTCCTATAGCCCTGAGTCACAAAGCAGGCTCGAAGAAGAAAGTACCCATGGGTACTCTGCGGAGCAGGCAGAAGCCTTAAGGGAAATTGGCAGTCTGAAAGGCAAAGAGCCTATGGAAATATCTCAGACTCCCAAGGAAGTTCAGCCGGAAGTGCAAGTTAGCAAGCCATTATCACCTTAGAGCAAGGTGTGGGACAAGGAACCTGATGACTCTTTCGTCAACATCCTGTACCTAAAGCTGCCGCCTGGTATCGAAAGAATTGAAGACATTCCAGACGGGATGGAGGTCACATGGGAATGCGACCCGACCAGAGAAGTAGAGGACCGTCAGAAGCAACTCAAGTAATGGACGTGGTTCTGGGGGTAAGCCTTCAGTTCCAGGCGCAAGGAGTTTTTTGTTTTTTTGTTATGTCTCTGTGTAGCTTAGACTTTGTGCTTCGGTCTCATATGGGGAGCGACAGGGGCACTATATTTCGAGGAAGGCAGCATTCTACGACATGCTGCATACAGTCCATGTTTTTTGGTCACTTGTTTTATATTCCTGAAGAAATTTGGGTTTATTATGCTTGCTCGTTTTGTTGTAAAAACTCTTCCTGTAGATGCATTTTTGTCCTCTGGCATGTATAAGCAGAGGAACAGGGTTGACATGAACAGCTTTTCCAGAGAGTTGCCCATACACTCTCAGAGGTTAAAACCTCTTGTAAATACTTTTTCAGTTTCTTTAATATAAATAGTTTAGTCTTTGCCCAGAGATTAAAAAAAAAAAATTAAAAAAAAAATAAAAATAAAAAAATAAAAAAAATAAAAAAATAAAAAATAAAAAAATAAAAATAAAAAAAAATTGTTAAGTATTATGTGAAGTACAATTGGGATTACTCGCGAAGTGGGATTTATATTATATGAATGTATAAGGGGAAAAATGAAATAAAAATATGGAATCATGTTTTTAACAATACTATAATAGTAATTTTTTTCTCATATATATTATATTTAATAGTTGTCTTGAAAATGGTGAGATATATTCCCTAGGGGGGGTGACCACGATGGGACAAATAGGATGATGCATGGCCTAGTCCCACCAAGTATACACGGTGGTGGATATGGAAATGTGCCTGCCAATGAGATTAACTAACCATTTAATTGATGCATGAAGGATTGTGCATTTGCATTATGTCCCAATGCCAAATCTCTCTCATATTATCACTAGCTCAATGATGAAAATTGTGTGGATGATTACAATAGTTATGACAAGAGAGAATGGATTTATGAAGCCATTGTTGGGATAATTCTCCTACCACCCTCCCATATAGAGCATTCATGAGTGGAAGAGGACATTTGATCCAAATGATAACATGCATTAACAAGATTTTGAGGTTTTTTTCAAGGCATAGAGATGTGTAGCATTGTGAATTATTGTCATTCATGGATTATGGCTCTCCCATTTCAATGCCACTTTTATTTTTGGTTTCTAGGAATTATATTTCTACTTGGCTTCTCAAGCAACTCGCCTTGCATTGTTGTTTCCTTCTTCTCTAGTTCTCTTCCCATGTGCATCCTCTAGGAGCTAGTTTGATTACAAATTTCTCTCTAGGTTGCTATATCTACTCTTAGCCTTTCTCTAGGTTCGCTACACTTGAGATTGGTATCATGTTGCATAACTATTTCCTTACTCTTTTTCCTTGTTTTAGTGTTCTCTCAAATTCCCATCATCCCTTGTCACATGCTCTCAGTTGCTAATGTTTTTTTCAACTCAACTCCCCTTGCCTTTTTCCCCCTTCTACTGGGTGGTCACTCCTTCTATTGATTCTCTCATAGTATTATAGTTTAGGTTCTTGATGCTTCATAGTGCAAGAAAATCAAAAGAGGTGCAACTCATTATAGGGTACAAGGAGATTCTCAAGCTTAGCAGAAAGCATAAGCCTTTGTGTGTCTTTATCACACTCACATTTAGTACATCCATGATGGTATAACTAAAACAAAATTGGAAATAATAGTTGAGTATGGTTGCATGAAAATTAACGAGGTCACTAAGGAGGTAACTAATTAGGTGCCAAATACAGGGCACATCGAAGGTATATATAATTAGTACATGTTTATAATGGATATTTCCTAGTATCTAAAAAAATTGTTGGGTCATGTCTTGTTGGAATATAATGAAGCCAAAGAGGAAAATCCTCATAATATTGGAAAAGCTTTAACTCTCCGTGAAGGGTTTGGATAGGCATCTATAATGAATCAAAACTTTTTTATGCCTTCCTCTAGATCTTGGATGATTGTCACACAGTAGCCAGGATCCAATTAATGTGAAGGAATCCAACTCTCCAAAGACTAAATGATGGGTCATACTTACTCTTTTTTTTATTTTACTTATTACGCTAGTGCTTTGTATCCAACTTAGCATTTACATTAGGAAACTTTATCCTAAGGTATAAACTCCATGTTTTTTTGCTAGAACTCTCTTTAGTTAATATTTGGATGTTATTTTTTTTTGGGTTTTCCTACTAGTTTAGTTTACTAAATGGAAAGGAAAATCATATCTCACTTAACTATAGTATTTTTATGAATGAATATAAATTATCTTTGCCAAAAAAGGTGATGAGATGTATTATAGTGTATGAAAATGTTTTATCAGTCAATATTAATAAATTTTTAAAATAAATTATGAAAGAAAATCTTTAATAATGTTTATAAAATATATAACTAAATGAATATATATATATATATATATATATATATATATATATATATATATAATTGAAATTAAAAACATATATAAATAATTGTATTGAAGAGAAGTTAGATGACTAATGCAACTTATTATGCAATAAAAGCCAAATTTTGCATGTTGTTTTGTTAACTTTAAAAAAAAATTGCATGAGTGTTTAAAGCTAATCTTTGGAACATGTTAGAAGAGTTAGAAGTTCCTTTCAAGGTAAGATTTATCCCAATAAGGTTTTATGGTAACATTATCATCAAATTTAGGAACATTGAGGATTGGTTGTAAGAATTTAATTGAATTATAGGAATTAAGCAAGGTCGTTTCCTATCCCTTACCCTTTTTGGCATATAAATTGAAAAGTTAGAAAGTTGCTTGGAAGAAGCAGGTCATCCCAACTATCATTGGTATAGTCATCATATTTTTGCTTTAAGTTAATGATATCGTTCTTATGGTGAGAAGTCCATATGCCACCAACAAGCAACTAAAAATCCTCAAGGATTTCAACTGTAATAAGGGTATGAATGCCAACAGTCTCAAAACAAAGGTTATGATAGTTAAATTCGAAAGTAACACTTAATTTAAATTTATGTATGACAATAACTACTTGGAGGAAGTGAGTTCATGGAATTATCTTGGAATAGATTTTCATCACAAGAATAACTAGAACTAAATGAAGGGTGAAAGCTCATTATGGATTGGAAATAATTGTAAATCAATGGATATTTGGCTATGTCATAAGAATAGATCTTATTTGAGAGTCCCCTCCCACCTGTTATCTTATATGATTATGATGATTATGGCTACAACATCTCTAGAAAATTGGAGAAAGATAGAATAAATCCAAAATAATTCATAACTTATAATATCAAAATCAAAGGAAATACATATCCTATCGTCCTCATAAAAACAACTATTTTGTCCCATTGAGAGTATGGTAGTGGCTAGGTATGTAATGTACAAGAACAAGATAAACGACATGCAAGGCACGAGGCTTCCCTAGTTTGCTTCAATCTCCATCCAAATCCATTTGTGGCTCAAATGGAATTGGCATAAATATGCCAACTCTTGGATGAATCATGGGGAATAAAGGAAGATGCTAATTATGATAATACTAAATAATATTACATCTAAATTTAAAGAGAAATTATGGTGATATAAAGAATTAGAAACTAAAAGAAATTGAGATATTATAAGAAGTGATAAACCCTAATTTACAAGATAAAAAATGTCTTTTTTTTTTATTAGTATAAAGAAGAAAATACACATTCCCTGAATGGGGTGCTAGTTTCAAGAGATGGTGGGGGGCGGGATGCCATATTCCACGAGGCCACATGGTCAGGGGACATGGTAATACAACCCCATAATTGATATATTCATATTGCATGTGATTGACACAATAGAGCTATCCACTTCACTTTCCCACATCCCATACAAAGATCAATTCAATTGCAAGCTTGTTTTTTCATTGGACTCCAGGACATGTGAATGGATTCTCACAGTCTTTGAGAAGACTTTTCTATTAATTGTTACTGGTTCTCTATTACATTTGATAATGGACGTTTTAAATTTCTATCAAGTGGAGGTTATTTGTAATAGATAGAAACTCAAACAATTAAGTGATTACCACTAGCTTGGTGGATTTCTGTCTAGTTTCATGATTAAAAATCAAGGAATGGGGCCAAGACTCTGATCATCCACTCATGGTAGTAGAGTTTTATTTATCTCCCTCTTGAAGGCCTTAATGTTTCTACTAAATCAAGTTGAAGGCTTTTTATTCCAGGTTCCCATCTATTTTGGTGGTAGTCTTGGGGGTTATGTTTGGAAAAGTCGGCAAGAATCAGAGGTTTCCTCTGCCCCTAAGCTCTAACATCTCCAACCATTGATAGTGGTTCACTATTGAGCTTGGTTCACACCTTTGAGGAGATTTTCCAATGGGACATTGAAGGAAGACTCACAGAGATGAAGCTTGAACTCTAACCTGTGATTGTCACTGCACCCATCAGCTCAAGTTCGACTTTATTTTCTTTATGCATGTTATTAATTTTCTCCTAATAACTTATTCAGTATTAGTTGGATCCCCAGGCTTGGGAATTATTTTGGATAATCTTGTTTCTCCTTCCCTTCTCAATCCAACCAACTTGTATTATTTATAGGAAATCCCTTAGCTTCTTCTATTAGATAGGGAATCTCACGAGGCCCCTGAATCTCACAAGTTTCAATTTTTCTCTCGTTGCTATATCAATTCTAGGGGAACCTATGATTTTATCTAGATTCATTCCTCTCTCAACGTAGATGGCATGCTTTATCAGTACACCCATGTATATCATGGGGCTTCCTACTACTAGGAATGAGGAGAATATGGGCATACTTGGGCGCAAGTCAGGGTGAAAGGTTTAGCTATATGGTTCCAGGAGCTCACTCCCAAACCAATCTAAGAAGAGATTTTTTAGGAAGAATAATATTTAGTTAACAAGAGATGGAATCTCTTGAATACAAAATCTCTCACAAGATTTGTAGACCAAGTTCCTCACACTAGGCACACACGGGGTTGATACAATCAATACATGTACATGGTGGACACTTATTGACACCTTCAGTATTTTATTGGCAGGATCTTGTTAGATAAAAACAAAAGTAAAGAGGATATTCTACTCTCTTTGTATCACATGTAGGGACAAATGACAATATTAGATCATCAACTGGGGTGTATTGAGAAACATATGGGAATTCCTCTTGATTTTGGCTGATCCTCGGGAAACAATAAGGATCTCATACCTGTGGTAGCCATTGATTCAGATAATTCCTTTTCATTTGTTGCTTGATAATTTGTTCTTAATTTTTATGTATCATATTTCTACTTCTTAGTCTCTACAGGGCCTTAAAGGTCCAATGTTTTGCATATGTATTTTGAGTTTTGGTTCTCTGGGAAATCTATTGTTTTTTGCTCTTTTGAAAATATTGAAAGTATGGGCATGTTCACGTTTTCTAGGAGCTTGACCATTCCATATTTCACATACTTAGAATTTATTCTTTGGTTTGAAGGAAGTACAAATTATTTACTTCGAAAAATAAAAAATAAAATCAACATTGCCAAGATAATAATAAATTCTTATGAGCTCCATAGTGAAATATGACTCTGCATGATTCCTAAAACATCATGAGTTGAATTTTGTTTTCATATTTGTGATACTAAGAGGGTTGAAAATGAAAAATATTTTCTCTTAGAGTGTCCTACAAGTACCCATAATATATCACAATTTCAAAATATTATTATGATACTAACCTTCTAACTATCTAATTCATCAAAAATATCATGATTTAGGAATGTTTCTCTTAAACATTTTTCAATACAAAAATAAAATCATGCATAAAATAAATTAAGATAATAATAAGGTAAATTAATCTACATATATTTTAACCAATATTTTTTAAATTTCATAAAAATTAAACTATATTATATTTTTTTATCCTATTAATATTTACTAAATTATAGAAAATATAAACTAATAAATATATTTTACAAATATATATATATATCTATATATATATATATTATATATATATATATATATATATATATATATATATAGCCATTGGATGTGACACTACCCTCACAAGGGCACCATCAAAGGAGAGGCATTAACAATTTTTTTTGGGTAGTGATGATAAGATTATAATTTTCATTTTGATTCTTAGTGTTTATATGTGTGTGTCTATGGTGATTAGTAAAAGAGACTATTTATTATTAGATATTCAAATAGTTATATAAAAAACTTAACTATATAAACATGATAAAGAATTCTATCCTAAGTAAGGCTATAATCAAACTAAGCATTTACATTTGTTAAAAACTTTTTCATTAGGAAACTAGTCTTTAGAAAAATTGACTTTCTTTTGAAAGACTTAGACATATAGATATAAATCCTAGTCTTGTCAAAGTGGAAATGAAGACCACATGCTTCTTAACCTAATTTAATTAACCCATAAAATATATAGCAAAAAAAGAAAGAAATCTAACACAGTGGTCATAAACTTTTGAATTAAACTATTATAGAATGGAACTAAAATCATGATGAAGGGAATGTAAATAGGGATATCTCGAGTGCCAACAATGAAATTGAAAGCTAGAACCCCTACCTAGTTTCTTGTGAGACATTTATAGAGGGATGGAAGAACCTAACCCTATCTTTCAACATTTTCGAACCACACCCACATCTCCATATACTTTACCTCTTTCCCAATGAGAGCATACACCACTAATAATTTTATATGTCGTAGGTGTGATTGGTGCTATAATTATGAAGAAACTAAACAAATCTGGCCTCCATATCCTAAGTCAAAATTGAGTCATTCTCAATCTTAACATCAATCTCTAATACCTTCACTTTTTCTAGGCTATAGGGGAGACTACTCGTGTTATAGCTCTGATACCACTTGTTATAGATCTGATCTGAAAATATATGAGAAATAGAAATAAACCCAAGAATAACAAGATTGAAATAGATAGAAATGCTTCTTTATTGATCAAACCCTTAAGGTAGGGCAACACCATACATTCACTCCTTAAGGAAGGAGAACACTCCACAAGCCATATGCTTGCTCATACAATAATCCTTGACACAATTCCTTGACCTCTCTCCATGTGGAGTCTCTAGCCTCTATATGGGCTTCATACATACAATACCATGGATCATTACCATAGTTCCCTCATACCATTGACTAATACCATGGGCCCATTACATTATTACTAACTACTTGAGGTCTCTTACATGATATGGGTTAACCACCTTATTTATTACTATGGCCCATCCCATTATTACATTATTACCTTGGCTACCTCCCTTGGTACCCCATATTATCCCCCCTAGGTATATAACGACTCGATGATAGTTTCAATTAGCAACCCTAGTTTCAAATTTAGATCAAGTTTGATAGATAGGAGGCTAAACTCGATGAGTAAGATGGGGGGGGGATTGAAAACTAGGAAAATCCAATTTATACAGTGTAAAATACATTTCTTGAGGAGAATGTGAGAAAAAAGGAAGTTCAAAACAGACACGTTAACAGGCGGTAGGGTTTGAAGAAAATTCATTTCTCTAATCCAATGCTAAACGAATCAAACATGTTGCATGCTTCTACCTCATCTCTACAGTAGTGTTAGAGGTACAATGTTGATGACCAAATGAACCAATAGATGAACTAGCATGTCAGACATTATTGACATAATGATGTTTGTGAACAATTGCATGTAGAGGTCACAACAATGGGTGGCACATGTCCTTGCATTGCTGAGGTTGATCATTATCATGTGCATGTTTTCCTATAAAACTCACAAACAACCAAGTCAAGGAAGTGAAGTATGCTTTGCCAAGCTAGAGACAAGAGGTACAAATATATTCATTAATAACAGAGTCTTGTGAGGTGTTGAGTTCTTTATCCAAGATATTGATGCCTTCATTAGCAAGACTTTCCATAGTTTCATCCACAAATTGACTATGGCAGATTGTTTGGGGCATAACATGTAGCTTTAGACCTTGAATCTTTTAATCATAGACAACAAATTTAATACAATGGTCAATTCCTTCAACCAATAGAATAAAAAGGAATGGTGATAGTGGGTCTCCTTGTTGAATTCCATGGGAAGGGAAGAAGGGAGTGGTAGATGAGACATTAATAAGAATGAGAAAGAAGGTAGAGGAGATAAGATTGAGGATCCAATTGACTCAATAAGGATGCAAGCTAATATGAGGAGAATAAATAATATATTACCACCTAATCTTGTCAAAGGATTTAGACATATAAATTTTAACAAGCATCCCAAGAGTTCTAGTGGATTTGAGGGAGTAGGTCACCCGCAAGGTCTCCACTTAGTAAACCTATGTCATAGCTCCTGTTTTCATGGAATATTATATAATACCCCTTATCTCACTAGATATTGATAAAAGCCTCCCAAAATCCTTTTGTTGAACCCCATTCCAATACATCTTTCTAATAAAAATAACCCTTATTTTTAATAGATATCCTTTATTTCTACCAAATGCCCATTTTTATACTCCTCAATATTTGCAATTCCCCACTAATGCCCATCCCAATACCTACAACATATTGGCTCTATTTTTCACAATTAATAACCCCCCTTTATGAATGAATGTGGTAAGATATTTATCGATAAAGTGAACCCCTCATGAGGTCACATCATGGTCTAAAATGATATTATACAATGTTTTTCTTCCTTCAACATATCCATACTACTTAGAGGAAATGAGGATGGGAAGAAGGGTTTTAATGTGATTGGCAATGACTTTGGAGATGCATTTATATATGACATTGAAGAGTGAAATCAGATGAAATTAGCTAGGATATGTAGCTTCATACTCTTTGGGAAAAATGGTAATGAAGATGACGTTAAGGGTTGGTAAAATACCTTGGATTTTCCTAGATTCTTTTACTAGAGCCCAAACCTCATGTTGTATGGTGCACTAGTAGACGTGGAAAAAATATGAGGTAAATCCACCTTGTCTTAGGTATTTTCCAATTAGAAGATCCATTATTTCATATTAAACCTCTTGAAGTGTAATAGGTATCATAACATTATCATTATGGGCCTCTAAAATGAGATGAGGGATATGGCATGTGATTTTTGGGATGTCCAATGACCAATTTGAAAAAGGATCCTCCAAACCAAAAGGTATTTGAAAAATAAAGTGAGATAATTTTAAATACAATAGTGACAATAAAGAGAATACCTAGAGCACTTTTAAGCACAATAATTCTATTGTTTTGTCTATTTTATATCATGGCTATTTGGAAGAATTTGATTTTGTGCCATCAAATTCTATATTTTTTTCCACTATCAAATTCCCTCTTTCTAGTATCCTTCGTCAAGTTTATAATCAATTAGGTGCTCTTTGTCCCATATATATATATATATATAACCATGAAGAATGATTCAATTCTTCCATCTTAGTTTCTAGCTCCTTTTGAACGTGAAAAATGTTAACAAAAGCTATTATGTTCCTGATTTATTTTATTTTACTTTTTCAAATTATTTAAGTATTGTGGGAATATGTACTTTAGATTTCCTCATATAATTCTATCTTCTACCCACCATGTGCTAATGTTTTACTAGAAATCTAAGTGGTCCACCCAAAATTTCTCAAAACAAAAGGGTGATTTTTGGGGGATGCCCAACAAATTCCAAAGAAGACTAATGGTCTAATGATCTAAGCCAATAGGTAGAAGGATAACGGTCTCTAGTATTTGTCCTGACAAAATTTGATTCTTAAAATCCGTCAAGTATTGTAGCTATTTGTTGTGGACCTCCTCTCTAATTCTTCCTTGTAAAAATGCCATTAATTGTTTCAATGTCAATGATATTCATATATTGGATAAATGAAGAGAATATTTTATTGTCTAGATCCAAAAATTGAATTCCTCCTCACTTTTGTACAAAATAAGAAATTAGGCTGAAGTAACCACCAAGGATCCAATTGGATTTGCCAATTATAGGTTAAAGGTCATAGAGACTACATAAGCAACCAAGTTTGTCAATGGAGGATTGAGGCCGATACAAATCAGTAATTATTCCTTGGGTGGGATGTCCCATGAGGAGGAAATGAGACAAGAGACCATGCTTTGTTGCAAATAGGTCGTCTTCATTCGAAAGGAGATCCAAGCTCCCTAAAGAACCTAAAACATCTAATGCTTATAATAACAATTTTTCTAGTCACTTCTAGAGCGATTCCATTAACTCTAAAGTTGATTTCATTGATTGGAGAAGAAGAATGTCATGATCTTCTTTGTTGATATTTAATTGTAAGAGTATTTTCTTGATCTAACCATTATCCATTACATGTTCCAAGAAATAATTGTCATTGATGACTATGAGGTTGATAGAGTTAAGGAGTCTCTCATTTGAGTGTTCTGACTATAATTTATAAGGAGATCACCAATTTCACGAAGAAGTTGTAGGTTGTATTTTTAACCTTGTTTATTTTCATCTCTTATTTTTTTTCTTCAAGGACTTACCCTTGTTGATTGCAATTCCTATACTAGAGGATTTGCTTGAGGTGGTCTGATTGATATGGGCTAGGAGTTTGTGATTTTTGAGGGCATTTTGAATTTGAGAAAGATGCTTAGGAATAATTGAATTTATGTCTTGATGCTAAGAATCCTACATGAAATTTTCTAATTCAATGCCATTAAGATCCACATCCTCCCTATCCTATGTGATCTACTCCTCTTCTTCCCTTAACGTACTTCATCTGTACCATCGTCGTCAAAAGGGCCATCACAAATTAACTTTTTATGCTTGGATTCCTCTTACTTTTCCTTGGGAAAATCTATTGGCTCTTCCCTATGATGGTTGGAAGTAGATCCATTAAGAGGAAAGTCATTAGGTTCCTTCATTTGAATGCATAGGAGTTTCAAAGTTGTTCCTCATTGGGATGGAGTTAGATGGCCCAACCGAGTCAAAGGAGAAATATTTTCTTCCTTACTTTCTTTCAATGTTTACTTTAAGAAAAACCTCTTGATCTTTACCTATGTTGGGGCCGAGGGTCTTGGGAAAATATAATAAAAAAATATCCCATGAGTGTGACACCTTTTTTAGTGAAAGAGTGTGCACTCATATTTAATCATTTGTATCAAGCCCAAATATTGATATGGTAGACAAATTGAGGTCGCTAGGGGGATTGGGTCATCTGTATACACAGATGCAAGCATAAACTATCTAGCAACACTTCTTAGTGTCTTCCACTATCTTGATAAAGATACCAATGAAATTACCAATCACTTCAATGATTTTTGGATCCCAATACTCCTATGGAAGATAGTACAGTCTAACCCAAATAGGAGCACACGTGAAAATTTCCTTATTAGGGTTGAATTTCTTAGTCTAGTAACAAAGATTGAGACCATCAAAGTAAAATAAATTGGGCCCATTATCAAATATGGTATCTCGATTAGGTTGATGGTGAAAAAGGGTTGTAAAGAAAGCTTTGGATCCCAATTTTAGTTCAGTGGAAGCTTTAGGTTTCTAATGAGTGTTGATATAGTTGATGATGTCTTTCTTCATGGAACAAAGACCCTAAAATGACTTGTAACAATGTAGTATTTCATGTATTGAACATAATCGTTCATTCTATTAGTCAATTTGTATCTAACTGTGGCTTATGCCTGAGGGATGCATTGCCCCAGTTTCCATGGATTCACAAGTACTTGAGGATCCTTGATGGTTGGTTTATCAATAATGTTTCCTTGATTCACTATAGATAGTTTATAGTTCGTTGTTTGATTTGACACAAAATTTTGTTTAGGCAAAGGATTGGACTAAACATTCTACAAAACATTTGACTAAGACATCTTGAAAGGATGTGAGGCTTTCCCTCCTAAAAATACCGACATGAAAGTTCAAAACGCTAACTTTGAAGTCACTATAAACTCTAACTGACCGAAATTTTCATATTAAAATTTATATCGGTATATTTTCAAATTTTATATGAAATTGTATATTAATTATAAATATTTAAAAAATATTTCTAAAATTCTAAAATAATATTATGAAATTTTAAAATATATATAGATATATTAATGAACCATCCCTATAATAATTTTTAATTTTTAAAGAGAGTAAAGAATATATTGTGATAAAGTTACTCGTTAAAATTTGCAGCCAAGATAATGTTTTGGGCTTCAACCATGATAATGAAGAGTCCATCTATTATTGCTCAGAGGATCCATTTAATTACCTTGACCTTCTACAATGAAGTCATATTCAGTAATGATGTCATGTAGATATTATTCATCTATAGAAGTGACATCCTAATGTTTTATGAGTTTTTGGCATTATCATCCACACTATCTTATTTATCTACATAACTGACATTCCAATCCCATCTTTATGGGTTCTTGGCACTATCATCAATGCCAACCCTACCTTTTCGTGGGAATCATATTCCATGTCGATGTCATGTGGTGAAGAAGATGCCAATATTTTATTTAGAATCCCATGATAGTGCCATGTAACTAAACTATAGTATTTTATTCCATGGTGGGCAAGAATTAAACTACTTTGATTGTGATTCCTATGGATATATTTGGACATGAATTCCTTCAATTGGATTCTCGGTCTATTTTATTTTGAATTTTTATAATAGTACTCTATTTTAATATATATATATATATATATAATATATATATATATAATTTAAAAAATAAAATAAATATATTATAAAAAAATTTTATTTATAAATTTTAATGTGGATAGTGAAATAAATGTATTGTTAAAATATTTTTTGTTTTTCAAAATATTACTAACTCCAGTCTTATAAACATTATCTTAAAATTCATATTATTAAAAATCATAAATTTATTTTAATATTAATATTTCATTCATATAATAATATGATAGAAAAAAGTGTTCAAATCATCATATCTCTTCAATTCTTATATAAATGTTGATTCATTTTTACCTATAATTCAAAATTTTTAAAAAATTATTATTTTAAAAAAATTATTGATTTGTTTTTACTAATTTCAAATTTTATATTTAATAATTTAGATAGTCGCATTAAAATTAATAAATTCAAAATACATCTACCACATAACATAGAGTAATCCTTTCTATTAGTTTGAATACTGTAAATCAAACAGGATAATCAAGCAAAGTTAGTGATAAAATGGTTGACTTCATCAGTGTATCTATATCAACATCATACCACTTGCATAGAGTAACAAGCTTATTAAAGAGAGATTACAAAGGAATGGATTGCAAAATGGATTTGAGAAGGATAAGGTAAGTAGAAAGGTTAAGGGCTTGAAAAGTCTAATAAGATCATTTATAATTTAATTTGGAAAGGATATCTTCCCAACCATTTCAATGGACAAGAGCCCTTGGCCCTTGGGAAAGCCAAGTACTTAGGTAATATGAAATTGGACCTAAAAAGGAGTGTTGAAAAACAAAATATAATATTTGAGTTGATTAATAGATGTGCCTAAGGATTCCATGAAGTCATTCAAGCAAGTTTTGACGGCCCAAGTTTCTTTGGTAGTAGGACTTCTCATTAGCATAGTGTCATTCACAAATTGACTATGGCAGATTGGTTGGGGCATAACATGTAGCTTTAGACCTTGAATCTTTTGATCATAGACAACAACTTTAATAAAATGGTAAATTCCTTCAACCATGAGGATAAAAAGGAATGGTGATAGTGTGTCTCCTTGTTGAATTCCATGGGAAGGGGTGAAGGGATTAATAGATAAGCCATTAATAAGAATGGGAAAGAAGGTAGAGGAGATAAGATTGAGAATCCAATTGACTCAATAAGGATGAAAGCTAAGGTGAGGAGAATAAAGAATATATTACCAACTAATCTTGTTAAAGGATTTATACATATCAAGTTTAATAAGCATCCCAAGATTTTTAGTGGATTTGAGGGAGTAGGTCACCCGCAAGGACTCCACTTAGTAAACCTACATCATAGCTCATGTTTTCATGGAATATTATATAATATCCCTAATATCACTAGATATTAATAAAATCCTCCCGAAATTATTTTGTTGAACCCCCTTCCAATACATCTTTCTAATAAAAATAACCCTTATTTTTAATAAATATCCCATGTTTCTACCAAATACCCCATTTTATACTCCTCAATATTTACAATTCCCCACCAACACCCATTCCAATACCTACAATATATTGGCTCTATTTTTCACAATTTAATAACCCCCTTTATGAATGAATGTGGTAATATATTCGTCGACAATGTGAATCCCTCGTGAGGTCACCTCATGGTCTAAAATGATACTACCCAATGTTTGTCTTCCTTCAACATATCCATACTACTTAGAGGAAATGAGAATGGAAAGAAGGGATTTAAGGTGATTGGCAATGACTTTGGGATGACTTTATATATGACATTCAAGAGTGAAATAGGATGAAATTAGTTAGGATATGTAGCTTCATACTCTTTGGGATAAATGGTAATGAAGGTGACATTAAGGGTTGGTAAAACACCTTGGATTTTCCTAGATTCTTCTACGAGAGCCCAAACCTCATGTTGGATGGTCCCCCAATAGACATGGAAAAAATATGATTTAAATCCACCTTGTCTCAGGTATTTTCAAATTGGAAGATCTGTTATTTCCTATTAAACCCCTTGAAATGTAATAGGTATCATAATGCTATCACTATGGGCCTCTAAAATGAGATGAGGGATAAGACAGACGATTTTTGAGATGGCCAATCATCAGTATGAAAACGACTTCTCCAAAAGGGATTTGCAAAATCAAGTGAGATAATTTTTAATATCATAGTGATAGGAAATAGAATACCTAGAGACATTTTAATCACAATAATTCTATTACTTTGTCTATTTTGTATCATGGTTATGTGGAAGAATTTTATTTTGTGCTCACCTTCTTTCAACCATCAAATTCTATATTTTTTCCACTATCAAATTACCTCTTTCCAGTATCATTCATCAGGTTTCTAATGAATCAGGTGTTTTTGTGGTCCATTTCTATGGATATAGCATGAAGAATGATTAATTTCTTCCATCTTAGTTTCTAGCTTCTTTTGAGAGTGAAAAATATTAACAAAGGCTATTATGTTCCCATTTTTTTCATATTATTTAAGTATTGTTGGAATATGTACATTAGATTTCCTCATTTAATTTTGTCTTCTTCCCACCATGTGCTAATGTTTTTCTAGAAATATAGGTATTCCACCCAAAATTTCTTAAAGCAAAAGGGCAATTTTTGGGGGATGCCCAACAAATTCCAAAGAAGGCTGATGGTCCAATGATATGAGCCAATAGGTAGAAGGATAATGGCCTCTAGTATTTGTCTTAACAAAATTTGATACTAAAAATACGTCAATCTTGGTAGCCGTTTGTTGTGGGTCTCCTCTCTGATTCTTCCTTGTCAAACTATCTTTAACTGTTTGAATGTCAACGATATTCATCTATTGGAAAAATGAAGAGGATATTTTATTATATAGATCCAAACATTGACTTCCTCCTCACTTCTGTACAAAATAAGTAATTAAGTTGAAGTCACCACCAAGGATCCAATTAGCTTTGCCAATTATAGGTTAAAAATCATAGAGACTGCAAAATCAGTCAATTTTTTGAATGGAGGATTGAGGCAGATACAAATTAGTAATTATTCCTTGGGTAGGATGTCCCATGAGGAGGAAATGAGACTGTTATGCTTCTTAACCTGCAAATGATACCCAAATACAGAATATGCGAAGAAAAGAGACCGATAACACAGAATATGCGAAGAAAAGATATCCAAAACACAGAATAGCGAAGACTTTATTATTCAGAGAGTAATGTTCACTTGCCTCTTCGAGGGGGCAACCTCCAATAGAGCAGAGCTCGATTACAAAAATAAGACACGATGCTCCTCGCAGGGAGTTACTATCCTTTATGTATGACTCCTACGAGTAATACCATGGGCCAATACTGCTTATTACTAATACCATCTATCTAATACTACGACCCATTTGCAACTAACTGTGATTCCTTTATTAATTGCGGATTAACCACTTACAATTATTAATATGGCCTTTATTGACTCTTAACTATGACGTGGTCCCATTACATAGATAAGGGGGTTAGGGTGGGACCCTAACATGCCCACCCCCTTAAGACTAGCCTTGTCCTCAAGGCTGAAGCTGCGGAAACTGCTGCAGAATAGTGGCTGGCTCCCAAGTTGCATCTTCTGGAGAGGTGTCTTTCCATTTGACTAGGACTTCCTTAATCATGCGGCCGCGCAATTGCTTGACTCGTGTGTCGAGGACCTGTTCTGGTTGAAGCCAAATGGATCCTTCTTCGTCCAACTCCGGTAGACTCGTTTGAATTCTGCAATTATTCCCAATCACTTTCTTGAGGCATGAAACATGAAAAACTAGATGGATTTTCGCAGTAGGTGGCAAAGCCAGCTTGTAGGCCAATGCGTTAAAGTACTTGATATGGTCTGTAGAATTTGGGAGAGAGTTTCTGACATCCTTTATCTTTGAGTGATGTTTGCTTATATGGTTGGAGTCGTAAAAAGACCTGATCCCCTTCTTGAAATTGGCGCTCTGAGCGATGCTAGTCTACCTGTTGCTTCATTCGGTTCTGAGCTTGGTGAAGATTCTCTCGAAGATGGGCGAGCATAGTTACACGGTGTTGTAGGAGTTGATCCACTGCCTAGACTTTTGAGCAGCCCTTGAGATATGAAGTAGGTGAAGGCGGAAGTTGACCATATACTGCTTCATATGGAGTCATTTTGGTGGTGGCATGATAGTTGGTGTTATACCACCATTCTGCCAGAGGTAGCCACTGTAACCAAAGGTCTTGTTTTTCTGAAGTAAAACACCTAAGGTAGGTTTCTAGACATTTGTTGACGGCTTCTGTTTGACCATCTGTTTGCGGAT
>APFE030561976.1:148537-177191 GCA_000404065.3 Pinus taeda
CCTCAAAATGTCAATGCGGCCAAAAGTCCTGCGACAATTATACCCTGGTATAGGAACCCTTCACAACGCTTCTGGTCTGGTGGATCTGAGAGATCTGAATGGCGGCTCGGGTAGCGCTAGACGGTTGAACTGACTGCTTCTGCAGATTTGATGAATCTAATAGATCGGAACTGGCTGATTGGGACCGATGTCTGCTGCTGCTGCACTCCTTTGCTCAAGCGGATCTGGAAGGGATGATGATTAAAAAAGGAACTAGGGTCTTGAGGAGTGTCAGGTGCTACAAATCGCAATATACATAAAGGTATGGCAGTAGTACTCGGCCCAATGTTTCAGGGCTCTAACTAAGGAGGGTCAACCGTACCCTTAGCCGTATCACCCGACTACCCTATCGTACGGGCGAGTAATCTCTCCGAGTGTTGTTCTCGGTGTACTGTAGCCGCAAGACGGTTGCTGGTTTATCTATGGCGAGGGTTTCTGGAGGCCTATGGGGCTTCCGATATACCCAGAGGGTACGTGGAAGACAGTCCGTGCGCGGTTCTGTCTAATGCGCTACTACTCGAAGGGGTACCCACAGGGGTTACAAGGGAGTCCAAAAGACGTGACCACCTCTTGTATTTCCTGCGTGCATGCCTCCCCAAATCCGCAGATTTATGAGCTCAACGACAGATCCCGTGGTTTAAAAACGCCGGAACACATCTCGAGCTAAAAAAAATTTGCTACTAATTGGAGATCCCACCGGCCCTCGAAAGAGCTCTGATACCACTTGTTATGCTTCTTAACCTGCAAATGATACCCAAATACAGAATATGTGAAGAAAAGAGACCGATAACACAGAATATGTGAAGAAAAGTTATCCAGAACACAGAATAGTGAAGACTTTATTATTCAGAGAGTAATGTTCACTTGCCTCTTCGAGGGGGCAACCTCCAATAGAGCAGAGCTCGATTACAAAAATAAGACACGATGCTCCTTGCAGGGAGTTACTATCCTTTATATATGACTCCTACAAGTAATACCACGGGTCAATACCGCTTATTACTAATATCGTCGGCCCATTTGCAACTAACTGTGGTTCCTTTATTAATTGCGGATTAACCACTTACAATTATTAATATGGGCTTTATTGACTCTTAACTATGACGTGGTCCCATTACATAGATAAGGGGGTTAGGGTGGGACCCTAACAGAGACAAGAGACCATATTTTGTTGCAAATAGTTCGTCTTCATTCCAAAGGAGATCCAAGCTCCCTAGATAACCTCAAACATCTAATGTTTATAATAACATTTTTTCTAGTCATTTCTAGAGCGATTTTGTCAACTCTAAAGTTGATTTCATTTCTTGGGGAAAAAGAATGTCAGGATCTTCTTTGTTGCTCTTTATTCGTAAGAGTATTTTATTGATCTCACCATTTATTCCTTGCATGTTCCATGAAATAATTGTCATTGATGAATATGAGGTTGAGAGGGTTGGAAGGAGTCTCTCATCCGAGTGTCCTCACTATAATTTATAAGGAGATCACCAATTTCACTAAGAAGTTGTAGGCTGGATTTTTAGCCTTGTTTCTTTTCATCTCTTGTTTTTTTATTCAAGGACTTACCCTTGTTGATTGCAATTCCTAGACTAGAGGATTTTCTTAAGGTGTTCTGATTGATAAGGGCTAGGAATTTGTGATTGTTGAGGGAATTTTTAATTTGAGAAAGATGCTTAGGAATAATTGAATTTATGTCTTGATACTAACAATCCTGCATGAAATTTTCCACGTCAATGCCTTCAAGATCCATATCTTCCCTATCCTACGCGATATACTCCTCTTCTTCCCTTACCATGCTTCATTTGTACCATCGTTGTCAAGAGGGCCATTATAAATTACCTTTTGATGCTTCGAGTCCTAATTTTCCTTGAGGAAATATATCGGTGCTTCCATATGACGGTTGAAAGTAGATCCATTAAGAGGAAAAATATTAGGTTCCTTCATTTGGATGCCTAGGGTTTCAAAGTAGTTCCTCATTAGGATGGAGTTAGATGGTCCAACTGAGTTAAAGGGGAAATATTTTCTTCCTTACTTTGTTTTAGTGTTTACTTTGAAAAAACCCTCTTGATCTTTACATTTGTCGGGGCCAAGGGTCTTTGGGGGGATATCAAAACAAATGCATATGAGCGTGACACCTTTTATAGTGAAAGAGTATGGACTCATAGTGAAGCATTTGTATCAAACCCAAATCTTGATATGATAGACAAATTGAGGCTGCTCGGAGGATTGGGTCATCCATATACATATAGATGCAGGAATAAACTATCTATTGGCCTTGCTTAGTGGCTTCCACTATCTTGTTAAAGATACCAATAAAATTACTAGTCACTTCAAGGATTTTTGGATCCCAATACTCCTATGGAAGATAGTACAGTCTAAGCCAAATAAGAGTACATATGAAAATTAACTTATTAGGGTTGAATTTCTCAATCTAGTAACAAATATTGAGACCATAAAAGTTGAAGAAATTGGACCCATTATCAAAGATGGTATCTCGATTAGGTTGACAGTGAAAAATGGTGGTAAATAAAGCCTTGGATCCCAATTTTAGTTCAATGGAAGCTTTAGGTTTCTAATGAGTGTTGATCTCGTTGATGAGGTCTTTCTTCAAGGACCAAAGACCCTAAAATGACTTGTAACAATGTAGTATTTCATGTGTATTGGACATAGTTTCTCATTCTATTAGCCTTGAGTTTGTATCTGACTATGGCTTCTGCCTGAGGGATGCATTGCCCCCATTTCCATTCATTCACAAGCAGGTAAAATTTTAATGATGGAAGTTTATTTTAAAGTTTAGAAACTTTGGCGAATAATACTAGTCCCTAATATGAAAATTGTAAAATGGCTAATGGTTTTTTTCTTTCAATATTTAGATTTCTAATTACTTTATATAATTTTTTAGTGATTTTCAAGGTAAAATACTTTTACATTATAAAATTTGGGTGAATTATTTTTAGAAAAAATAGAAATTTGAGAATACTTTTTTTTGGAAGAAAACATGGAAAATTATCCCACCTGCGAATATTAGCCCCTAAAATTTTCCATGTTGACAAGTAGATGAGGATCCTTTATGGTTGGTTTATCAATAATGTTTCTTTGATTCACTATAGATAGTTATAGTTTGGTGTTTGATTTGACAAATATTTTGTTTGGGTAAAGGATTGGACTAAACATTTGACTAAGACATCTTGAAAGGATGTGAGGCTTTCCCTCGTAAAAATACCAACAAAATGATTCAAAACATTAACTATTAAAGTAACCATAAACCCTAACTTACTAAAATTTTCATATTAAAATTTATATATATATAATATTTTCAAATTTTTATATAAATTTTTGTATTAATTATAATATTTAAATTATTATAATATTTAAAAATTATTATAAAATTTTCAAATAATGTTATGAAGTTTGAAAATATATATAGATATATTAATGAAACATCCCTATAATATTTTTATTTTTTAAAAAGAGTAAAGCAAATATTCTGATAAAGTTACTCCTTAAAATTTGCAACCATAATGAAGATGTCAATCTATTATTGCTCAAAGGATCCATGATCCATTTAATTACCATGGCCTTCTATAATGAAGTCATACTCCATAATGAAATCATGTAGATCTTATCTATCTATAGAAATGTCAATTTAATGCTTTATCATCCACACTATCTTATCTATGTACAAAACTAATATTGCAATTCCATGCTTTGATGGAAAGCATATTTCATGTCGATATTTTATTTGGAATCTCAACTCAATGGTATCACCATGATAGTGCTATGTAACTACACTATAGTATTTTATGCGGGGCAGGAATTCGACTACTTTAATATTGATTCCTATGGATATATTTAGACATGAATTCCTTCAATTCAATTCTTGATCGATTGGCTTAAGTTATGATTCCTTATTTAATATTTGAAATTGATTTTTATTTTTTATTAAAAAAAATATTATTATTATTTTTAAATTATATATAAAATGTTAATTTTAAATATTTTTTAAAAATACAATAATTATATTATTAAAAAAATTATTTATAAAACTCTATAAGTGATAATAAATTAATGTATTATATATTTATTTTTTTAAATATACTAACTCAAATGCTTATAAATATATCTTAAAAATCATATTATTAAAAATTATAATTTATTTTTAATATTTAATATTTCATTTCAATATAATAATATGATAGACAAAAAATTGCAAAGTTAATAGGAATTAGACCTAACACAATTCCGGATGGCAAAGCCTCGATTTTTCTATTTAACAAAAAAAAGTAGGGATAATAGCTATACTGGATAGTACTTTTATTTTGCTATGAATCTCAATGATCAGAATTTATATAGAGGAAATAAACAAAATTATTGAAAATGAAATAGTGAACTGAGAGGGTTTCCCCTTCCTTCAATTTGAATAAGTTGTATCTTGCCGAACTAATGAATAGGACTAGAGTGAAAATGATAAAAGCCAATAAGAAATCAAAATAACTAATTATAATAGGCGTGAAAAGACGGAATGAAATATGATTTATACATATCTTCACGAAACAATTACCTAATTTTTCTTTTCTTAACCTTGAGAAAAAAATTCAAATCATCCTATTTTCAATTCTTAATATAAATGTTTGATTACTTTCTTTATATAATTTAATTTTCAAAAATTATTACTAAAAAATTATTAGTTTTTTTTTTTATTAATTTAAAACTTTATATTTAATAATTAGATAATCGCTTTAAAATCAATAAATTCAAAATACATATATTGCATAGCATTGAGTAATCCTTTCTATTAGTTTGAATATTGTAAATCAAATAGGACAATCATCAGTGTATCCATATCAGCATTATTAAAGAAAGATATTTAGATAACTCTACATTGTCTCTTTATGTGTCACAAAGTAAAAAGATATAAATTTTATTTCTAGGAATTTAAGTTAGAGGAATTTTTATTTTTATTTTATGTGGTTCATAATTTATATGTATATGATATTTATATAAGGGATATAGTTGACAAAATTGATTTGAGATTGTTGGTATTTTTTATTAATTTAATAATGTTTTTCTTCATTTAGTGTTAAAATTTATTATTGGTTTGAATATGATGTAATAATAAGTTAATATATTATTGGTTTTAATATATTTTATTTGAGATTTTATTTTATATTAATATATATTTATTTTGAAGTTTATTTTATTTATCATATATATAGTTTTGTTTATAACTAAAAGAATAAGTGAAAGTTATAACATTGTTGATATGGAAAAAGGGGAAAAGAGAGGAAGGTCCAATCAGCCTTGAACCATAGGTAAGAAGTAAAGGTATGTATAGATCCTTTTTTAAATAATATATGAATGAACAAGTAAAGGTTACATATTATAATTTTAGATGGGTTGTAAATTAGGAAAGGAATACAATGTGGTACTAACCATGGATATATTAGGAAGAATTAGAATTAGGGGAAGAATATATAGAAGTATAGAATGGGTATACAAATTTATTAAAAGATTGTAGACGGTAAGACTCAAAGATGAGGAGGATTATCAAATTTGGTAGATGAGGAGGATCATCAAATTTGGTCACTAAATTTTAACAATGACTATGATTTTAGAATATGATGTAATAACAATGACTATGATTCTAGAATATGATGTAAATTTTTTATAGAGAAAAGAACAATAGGTCATTATTCATGTTGGTGGAAAATAAATTAGAAATCAAAATTTTCTACAAAATACAAAATCAACAAAGTTGTCAACATAGTGAGATTTTAATGAGTTCTCATTTTCCTTAGAGGTCACACCAAATCACAATTTCTATGCTAATTTTGAAAAATGTTGATGCAACATCATCATTTTTTTATTTTAGAGTTAAAATTCCAACATTTTCAACTATGGTATTAAAAACCAAATATCATGATTACGAAAGAGGTGAAAAACCATGCTGAAAATGAAAAAGTGATGATGCAATACCACCTCTTTTTTAAGGTTAAAATGCAAACCATTTTCAATAATGGCATTAAAGACCAAATACCATGACTACAAAAGACATGAAAAAACACATTGAAATACAAAAGTGGTAATGCAATATTACCCTTATTATTTGAAGGGTTAATGTCATAACTCCCATTGACTCATAAGGTAAAAACATTATAGTAAAAGCATAAAATTTAAAAGATATAACAATTATGTCGTTTACAAAGCTGCAATGGAATATCTAAATCATAACATTTATTAAGTGGATACCACAAAAATGAATACGACATGACTCAGCTATAATAATAATCTCGGTATATCGTTATGGGTTATGTGTCTATGATGTCTCATCTAATGCCCGTGCAATTGGATTCATCCTCCACGATTATTATTTCTGGAACCATGGCAAATCAAACCCTCTGGTGTCACTAAACTTAATAGTTTATAGTTTGATGCATTGTTGCTTTTCATTAACTGGTTGTGATTTAATTCCCTGCTCCGTTCCTTGGTACGTAGCACGGGCAGGTCCGTCCGGCCACAACTGTCACCTTGGGGTTCACGTTGCATCGACGGTGGATAGACAAAGGGGCAATCCTAAGCCTGGATTGTTTTCGAAGTCATACACCTCCCTTTGTGCTGAAACGATGATCCACTTTCCTGATGCTTCCTTGGCTCCTACTCTGATTTCCGCTTCTATTTGCGAGCTTTCTCAGTCATCGTTCCAGGAATTAGTTGCAAAAGGAGGTCCTTTCAGAGGTTCGAGTCATGGTTTTTCTCCCGGCAAGCATATCCCGGTGAATTTAGTAACAGGAAGGTTTGTTGTCCCATTATTTTTTTTTTTTTAACAATTTTATGAGTTTTTTTTTTTGAGATATGGCAACCATGAATTCTAAACTTGTTTGCGGTGTATGTCCTTGTAGGAAATCTCGGCTATGGGTCCACAGACTGTAGCTATTTCCGAATGGCGATCGTGGCTATCCTAGGCAGAGACACCCTTCGAGGGTTTCTATCGGGTATGAGGGTCTTCAATCCTGTTATAAATTTGGCATTGGTATATCGTTGGTACTGAAGCTAGAGCTTCAATTTGATGACAAATGGGTTAATCCCTTTTCCTCTATTTTAGGTTAACTATTTTTTGGTAAATGCCCTTAAGGGTTTAAGATTTGCATGTTATGTGTCCCTGTTGTTTATTTCAAGAGTTCTCCATTTCGGGTTTTGTACCAGAGACCGTTATCGTGGACATATTTGTTAAGTTAAGCTTATTTTGTGGAGGATTTTACCTCGGTGATAAGTACTATTGAGCCACTTGGCCAGCTTTCTGGGGTCATGAACCATGTGGAATTTGTATTATGTTCTAAGTTAGGGTTCTGTTTGTTACTTAAATTCTGGAATTTCATTTTGGTTTATATATATATATATATATTATATATATATATATATTATATATATATATATATATATATATATATAATATATATATATATATAGATAGATTAGATAGATATATGTATATATATCCTATCGTTCTGCAAATTTTCATGATCTTTGTGTTCCTGTTTGTATACAATTTTAGAATGATTAGCATTATTTGTTGAAATGTTGTCTTGAATCCAACCTTTCGCTTATTTTTCGTTTCCTATTCAATTACTCTACTTTGTACTCTTCCTGAATAGAATTCGTCTCTGTTCTCCTTGCAAAGTAATTTCCAGCTTGCTTGTCTATCTTTTGAAGTTGAATTCCATTGGGTAGACTAAATGAGGGTTTGGTCTAGTCTCGCTTTTTAGTGAGACTACCGCTAGGCTTATGGGATTTGTAAGTAAGGTTACAAAAACTACTTGTTGAACCCCTATAAGTCACCTCGACGCCCTACGGTTCTCCGGGGTTCAAACCGAGGTCGTCAATCTCAGTACATTTAGTTCTTACCTTATTGCATGTTGATATTCTCTTGAGAGGAACCTAGTTTAGGTTCTCTGCTCGTAGTTCAGTTCTATGCATGAACAATAAAAATAATGGTTCTTGGTTTCTCTATCAAGATGATTCTGTTTGTTTTTTTTTTTAAGAAGAATATTTGTCTTGCTTTTACAACGTTTTGTGCATTACAGTTATTCGGCTAGGTTATTTCAAATTCATGAATGTTTCAGCTATAACAACATTCTATGCATTTCAGTTATTCGGCTAGGTTATTTCGAGTTCACAAATGTTTTCAGTTGTATATAATTTCTAGTTCTTTTAGATATATTCCAAACTTGTCCAAGATCAGAGGGTTCCATTTCTTGAGTCCAACCAGAATGTTCAATTTAACTGAATATAAACTGCTACTGTAACAGAAAACATTTAAATGAATACTTCTAGTTAATTTTGACTCTATTGCTTGTTTTCTCGATACTTAATGAGTAAAGAGAAGTATTTTCTCTATTGTAGGCTTCAGATTCATCATATCATTGGTAATGTTCTTGCACAATAAACACATTCTTTTTCTTTTGTTCTATGCTATAGAGTGTCTTTTCCAGGAGTTTCCACTTACCTGGAATGTCGTAGTTAAGAAACTCTCCAAAGACCGGGAACACTTTTATTCTCCCGCTACTAGTCAACCACCCGTCCTCGAGATTCAACTTTCGAGACCAGAATCTCCCCCCTAGTTCACTTACAGGACTACAGTGCTCAGCAAGTTGCTCACACTCTGTGCATCGCTATCTGGTCATCACCAGACATAGTAAATCCCCCTTTTCTGCCTGTCATAACAGTGCAGTTTTTCCCTCTCCCCACTTCCTTTTCTTTGGAAGCCTTTTTAGCTAGGGGAGGTAGTTAGGGTTGTATTTCCAGCAACTGCCTTTTCCAACTTCCCTTTCCCAGAAGTTACCAGTTCTGCTGACGCTTAAATCATTTTCTCATTTTCAATAATGAAAAATATTATTCAATTCAAAATAGGTAATAACATTAAATAATCAGTTTGTTCTTACTACGGTAAAATGAAATATTTACATTTTCTTGGGGAAATTACATCTCCCCCTCCTGAAATCAAACATCGTCCCGATGTTTTCCAGCCATGAACAATTCTGGATAGGCTTCTCTCATGAGTTGTTCATCCTCCCAGGTGGCCTCATCTGGCCCAAAGTGTTGCCATTACACTTTAACCTGGGTGATGTCTCGTTTCTGCAGCGTTACTTCTCTCTGATTAAGTATATTCAGCGGCTTGACCAAGATTTCTCCTTCCGGATCGACCTGTAACACACAATATTTTAAGTCAATTTTCTTCTTTCTTAGCCACAATCTAATTGGTTTACCTGAGATATTTTCTTACCTGTATGTTCTGCCAGCTGATTACATGCTTAGGGTCATAGACATACTTTTTTAATACCGATACATGGAAGATGTTTTGGACCCGTATATGACTTGGAAGAGCAAGCTGGTATGCCATCGACCCAACTCTTGCTAAGATCTGAAAAGGTCCACAAAACCAGGGTGCCAGCTTGGCGCTCCCACTCCATTGTAACATGCTCCTCTTAGCTCGAATTCTCACATACACAGGATCACCTACTTGGTATTCCTTAAAATTCCTCTTTCGGTCAGCAAAGTTCTTTTTCCTGTCTTGGGATGCCTTTAAATTGGACCGTGCCTTCTTGACCATTTCTTCCATCTCCTTAAGCATTTCAGGTCCCAACATCAGCTTGTCTTCTGGTCCACCCCAGCTTGAGGGTGTGCAGCATTTTCATCTGTACAACACTTTAAACAGGCTCATTTGCAAGGATGTATGATAGCCATTGCTGTACACAAATTTGACCAAGTGCAAATAATCTTCCCACTTGGTTGGTTGTTGCATTACATATGATCTTAACATATCTTCCAAAACCTGGTTCACCTGTTCTATTTGTCTATCGGTCTGAGGATGATAAGCAGTACTGAAATTCAGCTGAGTTCCCAATTCCCCAAACAGAGTTCTCCAAAAAACTGATGTAAATTTTACGTCACGGTTAGAAATTATTTTTTTTGGTAATTCGTGCAGCCTAAAAATATTTTGCATAAAGATATGGGCAATCTGCACAACTCTGTAAGTAGATTTCACTGGTATAAAATGAGCTGATTTGCTTAGTTTGTCCACCTCCACCATGATGGAATCATTGTTTCTTTTTGACTTGGGTAATCCTGTTATGAAGTCCATAAAGATGGTTTCCCACTTCCACTTCGGGATTGGTAGTGGATGTAATAACCCAGTAGGGTGTTGGTGTTCTGCTTTAACTTGTTGGCATTCCAAGCAACGGGTTAAGTATTCAGCCACGTCTTTCTTCATCCCCGACTAATAATATTCCTTCTGGAGTGCAGTAATCATTTTCTGATACCCCGAGTGCCCAACATAATGACTTCTATGAAATTCATCTAAAATCAGGCTTTTAATGTTATTTTGGTTGGGCACATACAACCTTTTTCGATAATATAGCATGCCATCAGCATCCATAGCATATCCTTGTTGATTTTCTTTGCTAGGTGAATTCTGAGCTTGTTGTCCTATTTGCTGATATCTTGCATCTTGTTCTGCTACTTTTTTAATCATTTCATCGAAGATGCTTCACCCCTCGTTGCAAGAAATCTTGTAAAGACATTGCATTTTCCAACTTAAAGCGTCCACTACCAGTTCTCTTTTCCTTTTCGATGCTCAATCTCAAAGTCAAAACCACTTAGAAAATCCACCCACCATGCTTGTCTAGCATTGAAAGTGCGCTGACTAAAATAATTAGTCAAGCTATGATGGTCCGTTAATAATAGAAAATTTTTACCCATCAACTAGTGACGTCACATTTTTAAGGCGTGAATAACAACTGCCAACTCCAAATCGTAAGCTGAATATTTCTACTCATGTTCTTTTAATTTCCTAGACTCATAGGTGATTACCTTTCCTTCTTGCATCAGTACCCATCCTACCCCTTCCTTACTCGCATTTGTACACACTACATAGTCCTTACCCGGATCAACTATACTTAATATAGGTGTTGTGGTGAGCAGATGTTTGAGTTGTTCAAAACTTCTTTGACATTTTGTGGTCCATTTAAAAGTTTTTCCTTTTTCTGCAAGGAAGTGATAGGGTAAGCCACTCTCGAAAATCCTTCTATGAACTGCCTGTAATAACTTGTTAGTCCCATGAAGGATCTTATGTCCGCCACGTCCTTTGGCACGGTCCATTCCATTATGGTCCTTATCTTTCGGGATCCACAGCGATCCCATCTTTAGTGATTATGTGTCCCAAGTACTATATTTGTTCCTTAAAAAAGTCGCAGTTGTTGTATTTGGCGTATAATTGGTGTTCTCCTGTTTAATTATGATTTGGTGATACCTTGACCGTAAGTCAATTTTTGAAAATACCGTTGCCCCTTTCACCTGATCAAAAAGTTCATCAATACGGGGTAACGGGTATTTATTCTTAATTGTCAACTTATTCAATTGACGATAGTCCATACACATACAAAGGGTCCCATCCTCTTTTTAACAAACAACACCGGAGCTCCCCAGGGTGACACACTGGGGGAGATGTAATTTTTGTCCAACAGCTCCTGTAACTGCATTTTCAGTTCTGTTAATTCTGGTGTGCTCATTCGATAAGGAGCTCGGGATACCGGGGTTGCCCCTGGCACCAATTCGATAGCGAAGTCTATGTCCCTCTTGGGTGACAGTCCTGGTATCTCCTCTGAAAACACATCTGCAAAATCTCGTATCACCAGGATACTTTCCAATGTGGCAGTTGTGTCTTTTGAATTGGCATAACCCACTTGGATGGCATAAATCTGACATCCCTTTCTGATACATTTTGCCAACTGAGAAGCGGTTATTGGTCGAATTTGCATTGGCCTCTTAATACCTTGCATCTCCTGCTTCTCTCCGAGCTCATCCCTGTAGCAGATAGTTTTTGTTTTATAGTTATTAATGGACCAGCGTCTTTCCAACCAGTCCATACCTATCAACACGTCATATGAACCAAGGGGAAGTACATTTAGATCTTCCATCACCGGCTGTCCTACTATTTTCAAGGGGCAGCTATTGACCTTAGCTAACACACGTCTCTTTGCCCCTGTTGCCAGCTGTACTAGCTAAGGGTCTTTAGATTGAACAATTTGTAACTTACATTGCTCCACAACCTTAGGACTAACATAGCTTATTGTAGCTCTAGGATCAATTAAAACAGTTACAGTATAATTAAAAATCTTACCTTCAAATTCCACCATGGTCGGCTGGTATTCCGCCTGACGATCTTCTAGAGCGGCATTAATTCTTGGTAAACTCTATCCCACGTCGCCAACTGTAGACGCTTCATGGATTTGTGAAACCTCTTTGGTAACCTTTTGATGAGGACAATTTTTAACGTAATGAGGCCCTCCATAACCCCATCATTGTACTGGAGGCCTTGCTGTCCCTTCATTGTCAAATTTTCTAGATTGTTCACTGATTCTGGATTCAATGGGTGGTTTTAATCTGAGCGAGTTATTCTATAATTTTATGTTGTTTTTCCCTTTTGAAAATCCTTTGTTAACACTACCATGATTTCCTTTAGCGTTCCCAGCCATCTTAATACCTCTCTTGTCCACCCACCTCTTTCCTAGAATTTCTCCCTTCTGCTTACTTTGCTGATAACATATTCTAGCTTTTCGTATCACCTCATCCATCGTTTTTGGGTTATCAAACTCAATTCTTTCCCTCATTGCCAAGGGTAAACTACTGACGAACCATTGTACTTTAGCCTTCTCCTCCTGTATGTAGGGAACATAACGGAGTAACGAGGTAAATCGGGTGATAAAATCATCCATTGTCTGCTGCCCAAGTCGCAGGTCATGGAATTCCCTTACTTTCTCGTTGTAAAATTGTTCAGTCAAGTATCTTTCCTTGAAATATTTTTGAAATTTTTCCCAGGTTATATTTTGTTCACTTACCCCTCGTATAATCTTGACCTCTTCCCACCATAGGGTGGCCTTCCCTTGCAATTGGAAAATGGCCAGCTGTGCCTTGAGGTTGTGATCGTATTCGTATATTTGAAAATATTTTTTCATGTTAATCAACCAAGTGTCGGTTGCCTCCTCCAACTCTCCATCGAAATGCGGTGGCTTTATTTTCCGGAATTCTCCTTTAATTCTATCTGCTACCTTTTCGATGTCTGATGCTTGGAGGTATTATCCGACTTTTCTTCTCGATTCTTTTCTCTTCCTTCCGACTCTTCCTGTTATGTGTGGTAGTCTTGTTCTTCCGACACTCGTTGCTGCTCAGGGCTGGGATTCGATAGGTGTTGATTCTGCTTATCAGATAGGCTCTTCATGATCTTTTCCTGTTCCATAGTTAATCTCATGTTATCCTCCCGTAGGCGGGCCATCTTGTTCTTTAATTCTTGAACTGTCTCTAGTATCACAAGGTTAGTATTACGGGCCTCCTCTCCTAGCTGTACCCAAATCCTAGGATTAGTTTCAGGGCCTGTTGTAGGTCCCTGTCCTGCCATAAGCTTGTGCGGAACACTATCCGTTCTCCTCATAATGATTGTCATCTGTTTCCTAGGCTTAGCACAAGGAGGGAAACAAAAAAGGTTAACGCAATAACTGTTTTTTAAAAAAGAAAAAGAAAATATAAACTAAAATACACATTATTTGTTTATTCCCATTTTCACCATTTTTCCAGAGGCCATAGTTTTGTAACCTTGGCTCTGATACCACTTGTCATAACTCCCATTGACTCATGAGGTAAAAACATTACAGTAAAAACATAAAAATTAAAAGATATAACAATTATGTCATTTACAAAGTTGCGCTGGAATATCTAAATCATAACATTTATTAAGTGGATACCACGGAAATGAATATGACATGACTCGGCTGTAAGAGTAATCTCGATATATCATTTTGGGTTGTGTGTCTATGCTGTCTCATTTAATTCCCATGCAATTGGATTCATCCTCCACGATTATTATTTTCGGACCCATGGCAAATCAAACCCTCTGGTGTCACTAAACTTAACAGTTTATAGTTTGATGCATTGTTATTTTTCATTAACTGGTTGTGATTTAATTGCCTGCTCCATTCCTTGGTACGTGGCATGGGCAGGTCTGTCCGGCCACAACTGTCACCTTGGGGTTCACGTTGCATCGACGGTGGATAGACAGAGGGGCGATCCTACAGTTGGATTGTTTTCGAATTCATACACCTCCCTTTGTGCTGAAATGATGATCCACTTTCTTGATGCTTCCTTGGCTCCCGCTCCAATTTCCACTTCCGTTCGCGAGCTTTCTCAGTCATCGTTCTAGGAATCAGTTGCAGAAGGAGGTCCTTTCAGAGGTTCGAGTCGTGGTTTTTCTCTCGACAAGCATACCCTGGTGAGTTTAGTAACAGGAAGGTTTGTTGTACCATTATTTATATCTTTTTAACTGTTGTATGAGTTTTTTTTTTGAGATATGGCAACCATGAATTCTAAACTTTTTTGCGGTGTATGTCCTTGTAGGAAATCTCGACTACGAGTCTGCAGACTGTAGTTGTTGCCGAATGGCGATCATGGCTATCCTGGGCAGAGACACCCTTCGAGGGTTTCTACCAGGTATGAGGGTCTTCAATCCTGTTATAAATTTGGTGTTAGTATATGGCTGGTACTGAAGCTAGAGCTTCAATTTGATGACAAAAGGGTTAATCCCTTTCCTCTGTTTTAGGTTAACTATTTTTTGGTAAATGCCCTTAAGGGTTTAAGATTTGCATGTTATGTGTCCCCGCTGTTTATTTCAAGAGTTCTCCATTTCAAGTTTTGTACCAGAGACCATTATCGTGGACATATTTGTTAGGTTAAGCTTATTCGGAGGGTTTTGCCTTGGTGATAAGAACTATTGAGCCACTTGGCCAAACTTCTAGGGTCACGAACCGTGTGGAATTTGTATTATGTTCTAAGTCAGGGTTCCATTTGTTACTTAAATTCTGGAATTTCATTTTGGTTTATGTGTGTGTGTGTGTGTGTGTGTGTGTGTGTCTATATATATATATATATATCCTGTCGTTTTGCGAATTTTTATGATCTTTGTGTTCCTGGTTGTATACAATTTTAGAATGGTTAGCATTATTTGTTGAAACGTTGTCTTGAATCCGACCTTTCACTTATTTTTCGTTTCCTATTAAGTTACTCTACTTTGTACTCTTCCTGAATAGAATTCGTCTATGTTCTCCTTGCAAAGTAATTTCCAGCTTGCTTGTCTATCTTGCTTTGAAGTTGAATTCCATCGGGTAGACTAAATGAGGGTTTGGTCCAGTCTGGCTTTTTAGTGAGACTACCACTAGGCTTATGGGATTTGTAAGTAAGGTTACAAAAACTGCTTGTTGAACCCCTATAATTCGCCTTGGCGCCTTGTTGTTCTCCAGGGTTCAAACCGAGGTCGTCAATCTCACTACATTGGTTCTTACCTTATTGCACGCTGATATTCTCTTGAGAGAAACCTAGTTTAGGTTCTCTGCTCGCAGTTCAATACTACGCATGAACAATAAAAATAATGGTTCTCAGTTTCTCTGTCAAGATGATTCTGTTTGTTTTTTTTTAAAGAAGAATATTCGTCTCGCTTTTACAACGTTCTATGCATTACGGTTATTCGTCTAGGTTATTTCAAATTCATGAATGTTTCAGTTATAACAACATTTTGTGCATTTCGGTTATTCGGCTAGGTTATTTCGAGTTCACAAATGTTTTCAGTTGTATATAATTTCCAGTTCTTTTAGATATATTCTAAACTGGTCCAGGATTAGAGGGTTCCATTTCCTGAGTCCAACCAGAATGTTCAATTTAATTGAATATAAACTGCTACTATAGCAAAAAACATTTCAATGAATACTTCCAGTTAAGTTTGACTCTATTGCTTGTTTTCTCGATACTTAATGAGAAAGGAAAAGTATTTTCTCTATTGTAGGCTTCAGATTCATCATATCACTGGTATGTTCTTGCACAGTAAATGCATTCTTTTTCTTTTGTTCTATGCTACAGAGTGTCTTTTCCAGGAGTTTCCACTTACCTGGGATGTCGTAGTTAAGAAACTCTCCAAAGACCGGGAACATTTCTGTTCTCCCTCTGCTAATCAACCACATGTCCTTGAGATTCGTTTTTTGAGGCCCAGAATCTCCCCCCTAGCTCACTTGTAGGACTATAGTCCTCAGCAAGTTGCTCACACTCTGTGCATTGCTATCTGGTCATCACCAGACATAGCCAATCCCCCTTTTCTGCCTGTCATAACAGCGCAGTTTTTCCCTCTCCCCACTTTTCTTTGGAAGCCTTTTCAGTTAGGGGAGGTAGTTAGGGTTGTATTTCCAGCAACTGTCTTTTCCAACATCCCTTTCTTAGAAGTTACCAGTTCTTTTGATACTTAAATCATTTTCTCATTTCCAATAATGAAAAATATTATTCAATTCAAAATAGGTAATAACACTAAATACTCAGTTTGTTCTTACTCTGGTAAAATGAAATATTTACATTTTCTTGGGGACATTATAGTTAAATTCAAACATTTTTCAACCATGGCATTAAAAACCAAATATCATGATTATGGAAAACCCTTTTTTTTAATGATAGTTTTCTAAGTATTTTATTTTTATTTATTTATTTATTTATTTATTTATTTTTATCTAGTTGAATCGACAACGACCGTGGTATTGTACTCGCATTACACGGGGTCAAATCCCAAGGGCTGTCGCTATAACAACTAGGAGGAACTGCCCAGCCCGCAAGGAATGGCCCCTCAAGGTAAGACAAGACTTGAACCCGTGATCTACACAGTGGCACGAACGACTTAGCAGACCGTCCACTGACCACGAGACCAAACCCATACGTGCGTTTTCTAAGTGTTTTTCAAAGTTGTTTAACTTTTATTTTATTTTTGGGGTTAAAATTACCAATTAGTTGGTATTATGGACTTGAACATTGGTACCATTTAAAAAAGAAAGAAAAAAGAAGAAGAAGAAAGAAAGAAAAGAAATAAAGTTCATTATAAATCTAAACTATCATTACACATTTTTTTGTTTAATTATTATTATTATTTTTTAAATAATTTACATAAAATTTTGAAAAAATAAAATATGTTTTAAATGGGAGAAATCAATTAAAAATAAAAATAAAACTAATAAAAATTACAAAATAAAAACTGAAAATTTCCTCTAAATTAAAGGAAAATAATATTTTTACATAAAAAACTATATTAAAATAAATATATAATAATATAATTGTCCCTAATATTCAAAATATTAATAAATCTTCCAAATAAAAATAATAAAAAAAAATAAAGAAAAATACTCAATCCAATCAACATTTAAAAACAAATAATAATTAAAAAACACACTTTTAAAAAATTATGAGTTATTTTCAAAATAAAAATAAATATATTTAACTAAATAAACTTTAAAAGATTGCAAATAAATAAATAAAATTTAATAATAAGAAATTGCACAATTTGAAGAAGGCCATATGGTCAGCGTGCAGTTACTAACAACTTGAGTTTGAGTTGTGTAGCGGCTGCAACCACTTACATAGACAAGGGGCAGGATCACATCGACAAAGGGCAAATAGGCATCACCCTCCCCATACTTTATATTATATATTAATATATATATTAAATATTATTCTCCATTTAAATTATTTTGATGCTATTTTATTATTATTAAGATTTTAAAAAAAAAATCTCATTTGGTTAAAAATAATTATTTTTTAATTTAGTGTATTTTAATTTTTTTTGGAAATATTCTTAACTTTTTTCTTTTTAATATTTATATTATTAATAATAAATTGGTTTGGATAAGGCTTCCAAACCTTCCTTTGCAATTTTGGAATCTTCCATTGCATTCCTCTATTGGGAATGCAATGGGAAAGTTTTATCACCATTTTCTGAAACTGCGATTTTTTTCAAAACTACTTTTGCCTGAATATGTGTGGAGATGGACTTCAACAAGGGTTCCCCTCAGAGATTAATCTGATGGCTCTAAACTATGTTTGGGTCCAAAATCTCAACTATGAGAATATTTATTTCCAGTGTAGAGCATGCTATGAAATGGGGCACACAATTAAAAACTACCCCAAGCATTTACATAATAACAAAGACCGGAAAACAATCGAAGACCCAAATGGTGGGAAGGAGCTTAGGGTATTCATTATACGATATTAAAGAAGATGTGCTTTAGGATAATAAAGAATTAGAAGATAAGAAGGAAGCAGATACGACCAAAGAAATTGCATTAGTGGCAAAAAAAGGCCAAGAAGGAAATACCAGATTCCAATGAGGATCTTTCGAACTCAACAAAAGTAGAAAAGAAACAAACCCTCATGGATAATGAATCCCTTCTTGAATCCACAATTATTCTTTCTAGAAAAGTATCTTTTTGGGAAAATTAGGAAGAATCAAAATTTCACTTGCTAAAGAATGATATGTCGGAAATAGAAGAAAACACGGGTTGGACTCAAGTTGGGAAGAAAGGAAAACACATTTCATTGAGGAAACAAGGAGTTGGACTAAGCAAAACAAAAGTAGTGGATAATGGAATGTAAATGTATGTGGATATTGTGAGTTTTTTGGAGACTTTTTAGTTCGAAAGGGACTAATTTTTTTTTGTCATTGGAACTCATTTGAGGGTTTGGATTGAGAACTTGTGCTTAATATCAAACCTTCAAGGAATATTGGAATATATAAAGGTTTTTTCCTAGTAACTAGATTTTTTTAATAATACAAATTCCTACCCATTTCTTTGAAAAAAATGAAAAAAAAATTGGAGTTGGATTGGAAAGAGAAACATGGATCATGTATATAATTGAGATTGGACATTATTGAACACAAACATGAACCTTGGATTTAACTCTTAGGTATTTCGTTCTCTTTTCTAATTTTTGTTGTGAAAACAATGAACCTTTTTCAAGGCTACATTTTGAATGGATGATGTAAAATTATGACTATCAACTTTTGGTTTTTTGGAAGAGAATGTAATAATGTAACAATAATGACATAAGTTTTTTTTTTGAAATAGACATGGGCATAAGAAAGTCTAGACATGGGCTTAATTGTAATTTTGAATTCCATATGCACCATATGATGTATTTTTTCTTATCTTAATAAACATATTGATTTTTTTCATTCGAATACATGCATAAATTTTGTGTGTGTGTGTGTGTTTTTAAAACTAGGCCTACATTAAATATATATTATTTAGTATAAAATGTATATTTTCAAAGTAGTATTATCTATCTACCTAATTTCATGCTCTACATGGAGTTATTATGTGGTGCTATGAGTTATTATGAAGTGCTATGAGTCAATTCGAAATTTATCACAAAAGGAATTACACATCCCCATATTGGGATATAGAAATCACCTCTGAATGTGATTAATGCTCCCTTTCTAAGTTTGTACTAATATTGTATTAGTTATATTACATATCAAAGCCATATTCTTTTTGGCTAGAAATAAAGCCATATTCTAGCAATCCCGTCCTCCTTCGAAGCAAGTAGAAGTGCATGCCATGGGAATCAATTTGTTCCAAAGGAATGTAGAGACCATAATGTACTAGATTTAGAAGAAAAAATAAAAATATAGCTAAAAGATGTCCAATCAAGAAGCACAAACAATCTAAGCAAACGATGTAAAAAACAAAAAGAAAATTCATCATGACAACTTAGAATAACGAAGGAAAAATTTTGAACCTGGATTAAATACAAGAAAAATCACATTCTCTTCTTTGATAATGCCTCAAAGGGTAATGCCAAGGTGTCAAGTGTTGGGGGATCATTCTTGATCCTAAAAGGAAAATAAGGAACCACTTTCTCGTGGGGATAGGAGGAACAACCCACAATCAAGTAGATATTCTATGATTTCTCCACGACCAATTGCTAATAAAGGAACAAGATTTTTATTCATATTTTTGGTGTTTGGGAATTGGAAGGTGATAACTCAACATATGCTTTCATTTTCAACTCCTCTTGATCCTTCATTAAGTCAAATTGTTACCGAAACATAAAAAAATGGTTAAAAGCTTCTCACAATGTGAATTATATAATGAAATGAGGCATATTAAATCTTTCATTCATAAGTAAGCAAATGGGGGCATCAATTTGTCAATGGGATAAGGAAAAAATGGGGGAAGTACCATAATCCATCATATTTGATGAATCACAAAGCATGCATTAAATTAATATTTGAAGGCACAAGTAACATGGATAAATGACAAATGATCTGGCAATGAGATATTATTACTCAATGGATATATAACTCATTGACATTGTTGTTCATCATAGTGGAGGAAACAACATTAATCCCTATGAAGATGGGATTGTCTAGTGTGCGTGGTATTAACCCAAATCCAAGTCAAGTCATACTCTATGTGAAATGTTGGTGAGTTTGTTTCATCTGCAACACAGACATTTGTGTTGACCATCTAAAAAAGTAGAGCATTGTGCGGGGTTATAAGCAACCATAGAGGTATAAGAGATTTGAGTTGGTTGTATTTTTTCGATGCAAGGAAAATGGCACACTTACATGGGCATTTTACTACTACATTTGGTTGTTAGAAGTCAAAAATAGGAACAGGTATTCATAGGTGTGAGGGGCACATCATAGAAGCTTAAGATTGCTAAGCATTGCACATGAGAAAGTGGAAAGAGTAGAGAGAGTGGGAAAGAAGAAATCCTAGGGAGGTAGAAGCAACAGAAAGTTGGGTATTGGAGTTAAATTATTAGATGGATATAGTTCAAAAGTACTAGATCCAAATGGGCATTAACATAGAGAATAGCACTCAAAGGATTGACGAGGTAGTGAAACATTAACTTTGTTGTAGACTAGGATTGACAAGTTGGATGCCAAGAAAAAGACTGAGAGTGAAGGTAATCAATTAATGACTCATCCATCCTTTTCAAGATCTTTTGGAGAGGAAACTATAGTGGATAATGAGGAGGCTATCATGCATTGAAGCCTCCCTTTATCCTTTAGTCAACTAAATTTGGTAACATTCATGGTGTCCACATGTACCTAATGTTAATTAACATTTGTATTTTGCCATGTTTTGGAAAGCTACAATATTGCTATGACAATTTCAACCATATGCTCATATTATAGATAGGAGAAACTTTAAAACTTTAACATAACTACAAAAGCAAACAATAACTTTGATATTTAAAAAAAAATAAGTATTTTAAAAATGTGTACATCTTTATAACTTTAAATTACATACTAGCATAGATCCATATTAACTCTGAATCTACCAAGCACCAAGAGGGATCAAATCTCTTGAGGTGCAAAGAGATTTGATCCCTCTAAACAATTGGTATATCCAGAATTAAGGTAGATCTAGGATAGTTGATTATTAATTTTATTTTATTTTTAATAATTTCGCTAAATCAAATATTAATAGAAACAACAAAACATTACAACATCATAATAGACTAAACCCTTACACAATACATTTTATAAAACATATTAAAAATATCTTTTATTAAAATAATACATTTATAAAATAAACTAATATAATATTTAAAAAAATTGATAATATTTTATAGAATATGATATATGTTATATTTATATATAAAATACAAGTTATAAACATTAAAAATATATATACAAGAAATTTAATCAATATACGAAATTACCATCCTGCCAAAAGTTTGTTAGAGATTACCTTATACATCATTTTTGGTCAATGGATTTCCTATCATGAATAATATGATAACGTTGACACGCCAGGTATAATGCATTTGTTTGTGCGTTGACTATTTATTATTTATTATTTGATTTAAAAATTATATTGGCATGTATAATTTTAATTTTTTTAATTTTTGTTTATTTGAAATTTGATTGGTGAATAGTATTCCACTTTTATTTTGCAATAATGGGTTTATACTCATACCGTACTAGACCTCATATCGCAGTAGTGAGAATTGTACACAACATTTGATTAGCCAATATGAGGGGAGATTTCCAATATTAATTACAAGGGTCAGGTCTTTTCAAATCTTTCAATATATTCTATATAATCCATTATAAATATTTTGCATACTTTTTTTTTAAATATCTCTCGATTGTGATCGGTTAGTTTGTTTTTAACATCCATGTAATCATTCATGACTTTGTTTTTAATATCTCTCGCTTTTCTCCTCTCTGTATATCAAAGTCTCGATGATGAGTTTTGGTATAGGCTCGAAATGTCGACAAATAAGAATGAAGAGCACTATGGATCATCTGAATTCAGTTTCTCAAAAACCACTCCACAGAAACCTATAAACTAAGATGATTTATCATTTTGATGGTTTAGTTAATAATTTTATGATTTTAAATAATGCATTATTTTTTAATAATTGATTCATGTTTTTTATTGGAAACTCGCTGGGATCTCGCAGGAATAATCTCTTTATCCATATCTCTATGATATGGTGTGTTATTTGTCAGGTTACTTACTTAGTTTATAATTAGATTAAGGGAATTGACATTTATTTTTATATAGGTTTATGGCTTATAGCCTTGTGTAAAACCAATTGTGAATATAGATTAATAAATAATTATTTGATTCTAGAGAGAAAATTTTGGATGGATTGGGAAATGCCCGTAGTTCCTTATACTCAATTTTATTAAACAAGTCAACCAACAGAGCAACCATTGTAGGGCCACACTAAGAATACTACTTTATCTACATCTGTGGCATAGTCCACTGCACGACACATTCTTTGGCAAAATAGGTCAATTTCACACTACAATAATAAATCTACCCCATTCACTCATACTCAATAAATTCGATGGTACAATGGACTACATGATAGAATTTTTTGGAAGAATGTTCCAATTTTACACATAATAGTCAACTATTTTTCTCTTTTTGTTTTGGACAACACTTTGCTATACATAATATACATTTAGATATATTTTTTTAAAATCAATTTGTATTTCCTTGGAACATCAAATTACATCACTTTTTTCATTAACACGATATATAGTGATACATTTTCTTAATCACTTTTTTCATTAACGCAATATATAGGGATACATTTTCTTCTTTCCTTGATTCAAATCCCATGATTGTTTATGGATCTTTCCTTCTCTCCTTTTCTCTTTCGAATGCCTATCGAACTCGAGGGGTTATCGGGATCAGATGTACATGAGACATCGGAAGCATTTTCTTGAGACGCTTCCATTGTCAAATGCTTTGGCATATTTTATGTTTCCTTGTCACTATATGAATGGTATGAATCGTGTGTACGTTTGTGCCCACTTATTGGTGTTTCCATAATTAGGGTTGAGTTTCTTTCCATATTGCTCGAAGGATGGGCTTCCTCTGTTGAGGGTTGAGATGGCTCCACATGAGGCTAAGTTGAGTTTGATGGTGCATATTTGGCCATTAGTGACATCTATTTCTATAAGTTATCCCTATTGTAAGAAGTAGGAGTCTTGGATTCATTAGCTCTTTGTGGATCTTTCCATCCATGGTTCTTTTTCTTAGCACCCAAATGCGATTAAGGTCCTTGTGAATAGGGGAATGCATCCTAAATGTGGCTAGAATACTGACAAGTCCTGCAACGAAAAGCAATGTTTTCATAATCCATTGGTTGTGAATAAACCCTACCTCTCCATTTGAGAATAATTTCTCTGGAAATCCTTTATTGAGGTCCACTTCAACACATATGCGAACAAATGTGAGGGTTCCTTTTGCAATTCTACTAGAGTCGATTTTTATGTAGTGAACTATTAATTTTCCAACATTTTTTAAGATATTTTGGTGAGTCAGATGGATGGGAAGATTAGGGAGCCTTACCCATACTGGAGTTTCCAGAGTCGACATGGAGATAGGATTAAAATATGGAAACCAAGGTTGAAATGATGGGCTAGACTAGCCCCAAAACCTTGGTCCTTAATCAAAAACCTTTTGCGGGTCCTCTACCTTCTATAAGAGCACAATAAAGAATCCTTTGAAAAAAAACAAAAAAAGTGTTTTAAGACCAATTCTGGTGTATCCACTCCCTAAGAGCATATGTAGAGGGATAAAGACCATTGAAATGACAAATGATTGCTTGTCATTCATAATCTATATCGATAAATCTACTAAAAAATGTTTCCACTTCAAGAGAAGGGGTTTTCGCTATTTTCGCCACCACGGATGTGGGTCTTGAGAGATGCTTAGGGTTTGGAGGTGGAGGACTTGGTTATAGAAAATTCTTAAAGGATTTGGGTTGGGATGAGGAGGACACACCCCATCCTTCAGCTCCACCTCTCATTCAAGATACCATGAAAATCAGGTATCCTTGACTATGTCATACTTACTGAGATATTTCTAATCCATAAGTTGCTGACCTTTGTATAGTAGTCAAAAAAATTCCATATGGGGTTCTCACTGACTCTATATTTGGGTTCAAAATGAGGAAACGAGTTCAGTATCTTTGATCTAAAAATAAAGGGAGCCTACAAAAATCAGTTTCACAAAGATCATAAGATGTGCCATATGTAATGTAAAAACCTCATCCTGAGAACATAAAGAACCCAACAGAATGGTGGGCCTTGAGATATGATATTGCCTCAATCCCAATGAAGGTTTCATGAAGTTAGAAACCTTTGCTGGCATTAGAGCATTTGTCTCGTCAACGAAATCCATGCCCATGACTTTCAGGGATTGAACCTCCATGAAATGTCTGATTCAGGATCGAGATATTAGAGAAATGCTAGCAAATTTCTTATTTGGTTGAGCTTGATCTAGATCAATCGTGTTGTTAATAGTGCCCCCTATTAGAAAATGAGAGAGAGTGATAACACACAACAAATCACACTTTGATATTTTATTGATCACATAAATAAATTACATATATAAGACTTAAATCATTGACGTTGACAAATTATGACTTAGACATGACACAACTCCAACTCATAACTTAAGAATCAACAACTTCTATATTAACTCCTCGTAACTCATAATGACAATTGTACATGACATGGAAACATTACTTCCAACACCCTCCCTTAATGCTTATATGGAAAAAATTAAAAACACATATTACAATAATAAATGAATCTTTGTCAGATTTATCTGATATGATCATCACTAACACTCATATCCACTCTGAAATCTCACGGTTTCTGCTCTTTTCTTCACCACACTTTAGAGCTTCCCACTTGATTCGTTTAAGACATAACCACTTGTTTTCTAGGAAATCCTCTTTACGGACAGAGGCAATCCCTCTAGCCAATGAGTGGGCCTAGAAACCTATGTGACAATCTACTAGACACTTTCCTAAGTTACAATCGAAATAGGAGAAGAGGGAGATGGCCTACCTCGTTCTGATGCTATAATGTCCTCCTTTCTTGAAGAATTCGAATCACTTGCGCCACGAGCTCGGTCCTACTGGTCATAGCGTTTGAATTCTTACACAAGAGATCAAGACACAACAAATCATACAAGTACAAATAGCAGAATCAAAAGTAACCTACTTAACAAATCAAGGAGCATTAAGATAAATGATGCATTAACATACACATTTATGGAAAATGAACAAGGAGTTGTATATATTAATAGAATAAAGGAGGAATCATACAACCAAGCCTTGATGTCAATAAGCTCACCTTGAGTGAATGTCCAAGTCCAAGCTCAAGCTCTCCAAACACTCCTTCTCCAAGCCAAATGAGTAGCATGTAGGCACAATCTTAGCATAAGGGTGCAAATAACCAAAGACCAACCATTTGGGAATGGGAGAGGATGAATATATAGGTAGGGAAAGGGAGTTAGGATCTCTCCAAAGATAGGAGAAGGCCCTCATCTCAAGGAGGTAGCTCATAAGGATAAGACAAAAGGGCCAAGTTGAGAGAAATCGAGCTCATCTATGCCAAACAACCTCTAGCTCATCGTTCTGGAAGCCTCTAGATCTCAAAGATTCTTGTCCTCTTTGGGAAAAATTTCCTTTTAGGGATCATCGCGGGTATTTGAGCCAAAATCACATTGGCATCACGAGGCTAGTATAGTGCAACTAACGACTAGCATGGGTTCCCAGTGTCAGGGTAGAGATGACGCTAAAACTAGGGTTTTAGAGCCCTTTTCTTTAGGGAAGGCTCAATGATTTTTTCCATTAATGTTTTAGGGAGGATCTGAGCTGCATATCTAGATGAGTACACTGCATTATTTCTAGGTTTTAGTCACTTCGAGGTATGTCAAAGGGAAGTGTGGGAGGCGTGACAAAATACTGTGTAGCAGATGTCCCCTAAAGCATGAAGGTAGAACATGAAGTGATGGCTGAGATGCTTTATGAGCTTTTGAAAGGACAAGAACAAACACTATCAGGAGACCTGCAAATCACGGACGCATATACATATACATATCTGATATCAAAACATGAATCCACGATATGGACGCAACCATCTGGATAGTAAGGACCATGAAAAAGATCCATGGCATGGGCGAAACCATTCGAATGTGAAGGATCATCTGTAAATCTAAGATCCAAAGTATGGACGCAACCACCCAATATAGAAGGATCATCATAAATGTAAAGTCCCACGGTATCATCCATTCGTAGAAGAAACATGTGTACAATCATGAACAATGCATCACTCCACGGATCTTGAGTCATATCAGACAAAACTTAGGGTCTTGTGCTCCATCCCAACCCGATCAAAGTATGAATCCTAACATGCGAATGAATGTGTCAAAGTCGAACATGCTAGAAAACCACCTGATTACCGGACAATAATGTGGATCGTTAACGGGCAGGAGAGAAACCACCAATAATGACAATGGCCATCAAGGTACGACAATACAATCCGTGAATGTGAAAACATGAAGTTGAAGTTGAACACCCATGGAATCATCTAATTGAATGCCAATGATGAAAACCTGTCATCGGATGTGGAGAACTTGCCATTAAGGCATGCAAGCTCTAAGGTACTAAAAGGGAGTCTCTAAGTCATCTTCCTCGATAATGAGCTGAAGTCGACAGGAAGTGACTCGTCGAAGGAGGGCCATGATGATTCCCTCATCATCAAAATGAAACAAGGAATAAAGTGAAATGAATGAGTATGATCCAAGACTGTAGAAAAGGGTTAGACAATATATAGGTAATAAACTATAGATAGGACTTCTTTTGAATGGTGACACGACTCCGGAGTGTGGAAACATTTGACTCAACATAGGACAAAGGGCCATGATGACAAAATGGAATAGTTAGATGGGAGGAAAAATGGATCACCCAAACCCGGAAAGACAAGTGACTAAGTGAGGATATCCCAAACCTGAAACGAGACGTAGATGAGTGTCATGTTCAAGAGCGACATGTTGCCTATAAAAGAGATGTTTCAGTTTCACTTTCCCCACTATTTCTAGCGAGTACCCCAATTATTTTTTCTCATAAGCTTGAAGGGGATAGAATATGCTTGTCATATAAGTTCATTCTTCAAATGAATCTAACCTAGTAAGTTTTACGAGACCTAGGAAGGAGAAACTCAGTCTCATCATGGTGACGAGTCTATCGTCGTAAATTTTTTAACGAGCCCGAAGGAAGAATAACTCGGTATCTTTTTCATATTTAAAGATTTTAAAAAAGAGACAAAAAAGAAAACTCCATCATGTCCCTTTTCATAATTTCCCCCTCGAACCCGAAAAGGTAGAAAACAATATTCGAGAGAACTCTTGACCATGTTGACCAAGGTGTACCTTTTTCGTAAATAATCAATCTCAACCCGAAAAAGGGGTAATGTATATTGAGATGGTGTCAATTCATTTAATTTATCGAGTTCGAAAAGACAAGTACTCGACAATCTTTTCATGTTTCGAGAGTCAGAAAAGAGCTTAAAGATGACTCCTCCTCAAGGAATGAGTGGTATAAAAGGATCGCAGCTGGTTCCGGACATGATGGAACTGCTCAAAACATGTAAAGGTCAATAGGTTGGCTAATAAGACCACTCATCATAGATGTTCCTCAGGAAAGGGTAAGACAACCAAGTGAAAGCATATGATCGGCCAAAGAGATGGTGACGATGGAATGAAAAAAACCAAGGCTCACTTGGAAAAACAGGCTGATAAAAACGACAATCATGAGATGTAAAGTGGGAATTGGTTTCATTTTTACACAAGCTTGAAACATGGGAAACTATGCTTGAGTATACTTGAAGATCGTTTCATTTTTTCATAAGCTTGAAACGAAAACAAGCTATGCTTGGGTTTGGTTTCATTTTTACACAAGCTTGAAACAAAGATAAACTATGCTTGAGATAAGTTTGCATGCCCCTAGATAATGGATCAATTCGAGGTACATGCCCCCCAGGCTTCATTTCATTCACCTAAGTAGACTACTGGTTACTAACAGGTGGATGGAATTAAGGTTTACTTACGAGATCAAGTGAAAGACTCGACTGGAATTTTACGAGATCTAATCAAAAGTTCGAAGTGGAAGGGGATTTGTTTCATTTTTTAATGATCTTGACACATGAAAGAAACTATGCTCATGACACCTTGTTTCATTTTTTACCGAGTTTGACATAGTAAAAGAATTATCCTCATGGGAACTATTTCATTTTTTAACGAGGTTGAAATTATAAAAGAACTATCCTCATGGTCCTTGATTCATTTTTTAACAAGCTTGCCACAAGACAAAGAACTCTTCTCCATGGAGACCTATTTCATTTTTTAATGAGGTTGACATAGTAAAAGAACTATCCTCACGA
>APFE030561976.1:179659-219148 GCA_000404065.3 Pinus taeda
GGGGACAAGTTGAGGAGAACCTAAAGCTTGCCGACTAGTTGAGGACAGAATGCTAATAGATATACCCTTGTCTATGATTGTGCTAGATACGACCACATGGTAAGCCTGTACTGAAATATGGAAAGGTACATAAGACTGAAGGCGATATCCTACCAGTCAACTCCAATCAAAAGAAGTGACTAAACTAATCGGGGGGTGTCATAGGAATGGGATAGATGCCATCTTGCTCTATGGGAACATGAGAATTGCTCTCATGCACCTAGGGAATGGGAGGATTTCCCTCCATTTCATTTGAAATTGAAGAAACGAGAAGAACCTAAGTAGTATGAGGTTCACTCTCTCCCGGAACAGTTTGGTTAAATGAAGGTTGAGTCAATTCTACCATTTTCTCAACCAATGGTTGGTTGAGAATGGACTCACGAGACTCATTTTCAGAGAGAGTGGGGTTGACCAAAGATGGCTTTTGGTCAGTCACTAGATCAACTAACGGAGGATTAGGGGAAAAATTTTGATAACCAACCGAAAGACAAGGTTTGGAAGCTGTAAGTTTTTCCAACTCTTTGGAAGCTTCATCCATAAGAGGACAAAGGTGAATGGGATGATTACCTTCACAAAAATTACAAGGAAATTTGACTTTTCCCTTTTTCCCATGGACTTTACTAGTTGAAGGTATGTCACCAACATGAACTCTAGAGGCTGATGACAAAGGTCATGTGAACCTATGGACCATGCTTCTAAGACCTTGGGAATACTAGGACAATTTCAAAGAAGGTGGTCACCCCTACATAACATGTAAGGGAATTTTACTTTCTTGGGTTGGTTGGAAGATATTTCTACATCAGTTGCATCCGTAGCAATGGTTGTTTGGTTGCACCCTTGCTTATTTTTCTTCTTCTTCTTCGCTTCCTGTTTACTAGAATCCAAACTTTCACCAGGCGAAGAGGAAGAATGGGGTGAAGAACTAGGCGAAGAAGGAAATGGGTCAAATTTAGGATCAACATGAGGTTGATGTTGTTTAGATGGAGGAGAACTTTGTTGAAAAGCAGTTTGGACACTCGGAATCACTGAGGTAAAAAATAACCAAACTGGCAGATCAATGGTCAATCCAGGAAGGGCCAATGTTGCCATATAATGAACACCAATATTTAAAAAATAAGGAAAAGGACTAGGATTCCCATCAAATGGGTTTCCTTGGCTGGTAAACTTAGGAAATGTTGCCATCAGTATCAACCTAAGATCTACTAAGGAGTATTTCCACAGGAAGGATGTTGTTCCATGGTCAATTAATTGATTTTAGAACCTTAACAAAAATAAATCAAAGAAGGGGGATCTATGCAAAAGGGTTTACCAAGTTATATACACCTTAGCCAAAACCAAGGACTTAAGTACGACGACCAATCTCCCCGAATGATGTGTTCGGTGTATCATGTTTACAAGGCGACTGACTCAGTTACATATGGCTAAAGGATAACAACCTAGTGGGGTCTCCCAATATATACTTGACGGTACGAGGACCACAACTTTGTGTTAGCATTGTTTAATGCATAACCGTTTGATGAGAGCGTCCCTATATACTTGTCATACTGAAGTGCCTCCTATATACCTGAAAGTACTGGAGAACCTTCAATATACTTCCATACTGGGATGAGATTTCACCCTCGAGATACAATGCATGCAGTTAATGGTAAATTCTATGTTTAAAGACGCCAGAACACGTCTCTAGCCTAGACCTCTAGATATTTGCATTAAGTTCCAAATGCTCCTTAGGTTAATTGAGGTAAAATTTAAGTTTATCTTCAATTAGGTTTCGGTTTTAAGGCTCAAAACGATGTCACTTGAACACCTAAGATGCAACTATATGAGAAAAAGGAAACTTTTCTTTTCAATGAAAGTTAGACTAATCAAGGGAATAAATTTCAATCAATAATGCATCAAGAAAAATTCCTTTCGCTAACTTTCACTTTCATCTTCCAAATGCAATGCCAAAAGTAAAAATGATTTTGACTTTTCACTATCCTAAATGCAACTTTTCGAAAGCAAAATTATTTTGACTTTACTAAGATGAACTTATATGAATTATGCTTTTCTTTTCATTTTGAATGATTTGATGCACCTAATACAGTTTTTAGATTTCAATCACTAAAAAATGTGATCTATTTTCAATGATGAATCTCAAAAAATATATTTTCAATTTAACTAATCTAATGCATTTTCACAAAAAAGTAAATTTTGCAAAACAAGCTAAAGCAAATGCAAAACAATGTTTTCAATGATTTCCATAAAAAAAAACACTCAATCAATCAACAAAACCAACATCTCAATGACACCAACAAGCAGCAAGCGATGACCAATTAACTAGAAACCTTAGAACTCAATCATATTTCACTTCAAATCCAATGAGACAAATTTTGCAAATTAATCAAGGCAATCAATCAAAAACACTAACAAATCCAAGCATGCAAGATGGGAAAAGACCTCAGGGGCCAATACACACTGGATTCTAAGGTAGAAATCTTAAGAATTCTCACGTTCAAGGATCAATGCTACTTTATATACCAAAACCCGTGATGATGGGGTTATCAACGCTACTTTGCATAGCCAAACCCGTGCTGGTCGACGTCATCAGCACTACTTTATATAGAAAAATTAGTGATGATTTTCAGTGCAAGTAGAGAGTGAAGAAAAAATTTTCAGCGCGATTGTAAAGGTAAAAACACATGCCACCAACGCAACCGTCATTAGTAAAACTCGTGTTGAGCGGGAATATGGGAAAAAGAAGATTTCAAGAATCACCCCAGACTTAGCACTCTAAACATCAATCATTAACTGTATAAACCTAGACTAATGAATACAAGTCGAGAAATCAATGGTTGGTCAAACTAATCAAAGGATCAGATTCCCCAAGGGAGTCGTAATTTTGTTGTCTAGGCAATCCTCTCTTCAGACAGAGACGATCCCTCTAGCCCAATGAGTGGGACTAGAAACCTATGTGACAATCTACTAGACACTTTCCTAAGTTACAATCGAAATAGGAGAAGAGGGAGATGGCCTACCTATTTTTGATGGTATAAAATCATCCTTTGTTGAAGACTTCGAATCACTTGCACCATAGGCTCGGTCCTACTGCTCACAACATTTTAATGCCTACATAAGAGACCAAGACACAACAAAGCATACAAGTACAAATAACCTAATCGAAAAGTAACCTACTTAACAGATCAAGGAGCATTAAGATAAAATTATGCACTAACACACACCTTTTCTTCAGAATTTCCGCCTTGCGGCCATCACATTTGTTTTTATTAAACTCGTGATGTCATCGCAAGGGCCTTTCGGCTCAAGGGCGACCATCACAAGTCCGATGAGCAAAACCGCGATGATTGCCCTTGTTATAAAAAATTGAAATCCTTCCCTATGATAAGAAAAAAACTCGATGGAAAAGCATGAAAACGCAATGAAATGCAAGAGAAAAGGCAAATCTCTTACCCGTAGCTGACGGTTCGTGAAATGATGCCCTGGATCTCCCACACTGTTTGTTTGAAAAATCAAAGAAAATGGGGTGAAAATGCACTCTCAAATTTACTCAAAGTGAAATGGTAAAAATGTTTTTACTTTTAATTTATAAGTTTTAAACTCATTTTTGCCAATATTTTATTGATATTTTATTATTTTCCTCGATATCGGTGATGTGTGGTTATCTTTGTGCAGTTACAGGTACTTTTTGGTGGATACAATGATCATTCTTGACTGATTCAACGAGTTTCATTTTATCTCTTTTTCAAACTTGTTAAAAATAAATGAAAAAGGAACTCCCCAGTGGATTCATCATTGTTTTTTTTAGGCAATCCTCTTTGCAGACAGAGACGATTCCTCTAGCCCAATGAGTTGGACTAGCAACTTACGTGACAATCTACTAGACACTTTCCTAAGTTACAATCGAAATAGCAGAAGAGGAAGATGAACTACCTCGTTCTGATGCTATAACGTCCACCTTTGTTGAAGAATTCAAATCACTTATGCCACGGGCTTGGTCCTACTACTCACAACGTTTGAATTCTTGCACAAGAGATGAAGACACAATAAAGAATACAAGTATAAATAGCATAATCGAAAGTAACCTACTTAATATACCAAGGAGCATTAAGATAAATGATGCATTAACATACACATTTATGGAAAATGAACCAACGGTTGATGTCAATAAGCTCTCCTTGAGTGAATGTCCAAGTCCAAACTCAAGTTCTCCAAGCACTCCTTTTCCAAGCCAAATGAGTAGCATGTAGGCACAATCTCAGCATAAGGGTGCAAATAGCCAAAGACTAACCATTTGGGAATGGGAGAGGATGAATATATAGGCAGGGAAAGGGAGTTAGGATCTCTCCATAGATATGAGAAGGCCCTCATCTCAAGAAGGTAGCTCATAGGGATAAGACCAAAGGGCCAAGTTGAGAGAATTCAACCTCATCCACGCCGAACAACCTCTAGCTCATCGTTCTGGAAGCCTCTAGATCATGATGCTTCTTGTCCTCTTTAGGAAAAATTGCCTTTTAGGGATCATCACAGGTATCTAAGCCAAAATCGCGCTAGCACCGTGAGGCTAGTATAGTGCAACTAACGACCAGCATGGGTTCCCAATGTCAGGGTAATGATGATGCTAAAATTAGGGTTTTAGAGCCCTTTTCTTTAAGGAAGGCTCAAGGCATTTTCCATCAGTGTTTTAGGAAGAATCTGAGCTGCATATCTGGATGAGTACACTGCATGATTGCCATGTTTCGGGCACTTCGAGGTATGTCACAGGGAAGTGTGGGAAGTGTGACAAAATATTGTGTAGCACTGCTTTAGACCATCGTTGACGTGATTTGTAGAATTGACGATTCTTAACCTCTTGGAGTGCAACAGGTCAATCTCGATATTGAACCATCCTATAGAACTACCACCATCTGTTAATTCATGACCCTCTACAACCTTCATCAATTATGTAGGATAGCATTTTGGGTACAGAATGTCTTTAGGGGATAATTCTACAAATTGACTTCAATGTACAAAATTCCCTGTACTAACACTTCCAAAGCATGACGAGCCACATTATTTTGTTGAATAATTAGTATGTTCTGTGTGGTTCATCATCTCATAACTGTAAATGTATAAGACACCAACCTTCATATATACTAAAAAAATATACACATATCTCTCCATCTTGATTATATGAACAAAAAACACTCACAAATATAATATATATATATATATATATAAATCTACATAGCAACCATTATAACTACATATTAAAAAACATGCTCGCGGTCCCAACCACACTACTATGACTTAAACGTCTCAACGCAACAAATATGATTTTTAGCATTGTTTCCTTCTTGTTGGATGCCCGGATGGCCCACAACTAAAGTTTGTATTATGGCATTTAATTTCATGGTGCATAGCATTTTAGATCTTGAAGAGCCACAACACTCCTGGAAATTTGGATTGAACTCCTAATTGACGCTAGATGAACCGATGAAAATAGTTGCAGCCGCAATGTTCCCTTGAAGAATTGGACCTGGGATTGGCGTTGAAACCTTGTCTCGCTCTCAGCCACTGAGGATGATCTATGCCAAGTGGAATGTTTCGCTGACATAGTTGAAGCATACACCGAAGACACCACTGCTCCAGATGTTCAACTTTAGATCTCTGTCCCACCATCACCATGCCCCATGTTGCAGCTCTTAACAGGATCCGGCCCAAATCAATCCTTAATTCGCCGAACAACCACGAATTTTCTCCATCCGTAGTATTCAACTAGTGTTGCACCTTTGAAGCAGTAGACATATCTCATGTTTTTTAAAAGAAGCTTCGCCCAAGCAACATATAAGCAAAGGATGGCAGACGGAGGTGTAACGCCGAGAGAATTAGAAATCAGTTGTGGTGGAGCAGCACAACAGGTGGTTAGAAATCAGTTCCGCATGGTCACTCGACATCTTATTGGTAACATGGCATTAAATGTTGTTACATGAAGAAGAGTATACGCTAAGTCATGCCTCAATGTTGCAACGATCATAGCGGATGCCGGTAGACAAAATAATAGGATCAAAAAGTTTCAAAACACTCATATTCATATAGCTCCAAATATTAATCTAAATATTCCTCATTAGCACGTTCAACTAAAAATCCACATAACACGACCGATATAAATATTGCAGGATGCCCATGACTTGTGTAAGCAGTTTGTGTCATTTGTGCCATTCCATGATAGGAAGCAACCAGGGGTATAGAAACATAAAATCTCCTTAATGGTGGTTATTTTCTCTAGTGGATATACGCAGAGGAAATAAATAAAAATAATAATAATATACTTGCTCAACAAACATATCTATAATATACAGTAACAATAACACTTAGTAACATTCAAGATCTTTCTGGCTTTCCCAGAAAGGAATCAAGTCAGAACAAACTCCGATATCATATTAGAAAATGAGAGAGAGCGACAACACACAACAAATCAGACTTCGATATTTTATTGATCACATAAATAAATTACGTATATAAGACTGAGATCACTGACGTTGAAAAATTATGACTTAGACATGTGTTGGCTTATTGGGGCCTGACCCAAGTTCAAAAGTGATTTAGCTAAACAAATCTTGGTACTACTGGCCCTTTCGGCGACAGTGTGCAGAGCGCAGACTGAGGTCTCACCCAAAGTAGTATGGGAGGGTGCTAGAACTAGGTTTCTGCACCCTAGAGATGTCTAATGAGTTCAAGTGGTCTGCAATTCGACCCTGCGCTTCTGTGTTATTACCCGATACTTTACTAATATCCCAATGTTAGTTGATTATCTTAGCCTACTTGCATGATTTAAGTTATACTTAACAATATAAACCATTCATACAGATATGTGCAGTAAATAAATAGTATATTTGCAAATTATATCAACCATGCAATAACCCAATAACAGTTACACGTAATTATGATAAAACTTCTCTTTATTAATTCATTCCTTGGTTACAGACTCGACTCTGCCCTACGCGCTCAGTTGTGGACTACTAGGCCTCTGGGCACTCAGCTGCAGAGCCTTCTCCTACCCTACAACCCAAGTTACACTTTCCACTTAGTCACTTAGACTCTTGCTCTTCTACTCATTATTACTTCTCTTTTACACTTAGAGCCTCACTCTATTTATATAATCCCATGGTCTGCGGACCATGGGTAGGCCGACATTACGTTACAAAACTAGGGTAAACAACCCTGTGACTCTAACATACTTATGCACCCCGCGCCTGTAATTCGAGGATCTTTACAACAAAATTCGGTCAACACTTGGGCTTTGAGCCCAAAAACATGTCTTGGGGGGATTCCATGCCCAACAACATGACACAAATCCAACTCATAACTTAGGACTCAACAACTTCTAGATTGACTCCTCGTAACTCATAATGACAACTGTACATGTTATGGAAGCATTACTTCCAACATCCCCAAGCATCCACGCCACCATCACTGTTGCCACTTTGACATCTTTTATGCTATGGGCTAGCCTGGGATTATTCACGTTGACATTTTCCTTTTGCTACACGACTTTCGTCACAAATGGTTCATCCCATAACTGGAGCAAGGAAACCTGCAAATCCACTATGGATGCAACATCTAAATCAGAACACACCGTTGTCTAAGGTTTTCTAAATTGAAATGTTCAATTTGAAGTGTTATACACTTGGAAGACTAAATAAATTTAATTTTTAAACCATATAGTTATTTACTTTTTTATTCAATCGATTTACCAATAATATCCCTCATACCAAAGTTTACAACATTATATCTATATATATAGATAGATAGATATATTTTGTAAGTTGGCATGGTGAGGCGACATCATTGTCATGTACAAGAATAACACCCAAATGAGATAGGACTTGAACTAGTGACTTATCTTGGAGTGATTAACAATGCATTAATCACTGTCTATCCAGCCCCATGGACAATTGTTTTTATCATTTCAATATTTCTATTGTTATACTTTAATGTTAAGTATTATGTGAAGTACAATTGGGATTACTTATGAAGTGGGGTGTATAAGGGGAAAATATGAAATACAAATATGGAATCATGGTTTTAACAATACTATAGAAGTATTTTTTTTCTCATATATATTATATTTAATAGTTGTCTTGAAATGGTCAGATATATTCCTTGAAGCGGGTGACAATGATGGGACAAATAGGAGGATGCATGACCATAGTCTCACCAAGTATACATGATGGTTGATATGGTAATGTGCCCCTCAATGATATTAACTAACCATTTAATTGGTGCTTGAAGGATTGTGCATTTTCGTTATGTCCTAATGTCAAATCTCTCTAATATTATCAATAGCTCAATGATGACGATTTTTTAGATGACTACAATAGTTATGACAAGAGAGAGTGGATTTATGGAGCCATTATTAGGATCGTTCTCCTACCACCCTCCCATATAGAACATTCATGAATGACAGAGCAAGACATTTGATCCAAATGATAACATGAATTAGCAAGATTTAGAGGTTTTTTCAAGGAGTGGTGATGTGTAGCATTTTGAATTAGTGTCATTCATGGATTATGGCTCTCCCATTTTGATTCCACTTCTATTTTTGTTTTCTAGGGATTCTATTTCTACTCGGCTCCTCAAGCAACTCACCTTGAATTGTTGTTTCCTTCGTCTCTGGGTCTCTTTCCATGTGCATCCTCGAGGAGCAAGTTTGATTACAACTTTATCTCTAGTTTGTTATATCTACTCTCATCCATTATCTGGGTTCGCTACATTTGAGATTGGTGTCATGTTTCATAACTATTTCCTTACTCTTTTTCTCTCCTTTCAACGTTCTCTCAAATTCCCATCATCCCTTGTCACATGCTCTCGGTTGCTATTGTTTTCTTCAGCCCAACTCCCCTTTCCTTTTCCCCCATCTCTTGGGTGGTCACTTCTTCTATTGATTCTCTCATAGTATTATAGTTTAGGTCCCTGATGTCTCATAGTGTACGAAACTCATTATAGGGATCAAGGAGGTTCTCAAGCTTAGCAAAAAGCAGGAATCTCTGTGCGTCTTTATTGCACTAACACTTAGTGCATCCATGATGGTGTAACTAAGGCAGAATTGGAAATAATAGTTGAGTATGGTTGCTTGAAAGACAATGAGGTTACTAAGGAGGTAAGTATTTGGGTGCAATATACATGGCATACTGGAGGTATATATAGTTAGTACATGTATACAATGGATATTCCCTGGCATCTACAATATTTGTTAGGTCATGTCTTGTTGGAATAGAATGAAGCCAAGGAGGAAATCCTCCTAACGTTGGACAAGCTTCAACTCTCCATAAAGGGATTGGATAGTCATTTACAAAGAATTAAAGTTTGTTTAAGCCTTCCTCTAGATCTTGGATGCTCGCCACACAATAGCAAGGATCCAATTGATGTGGAAGAATCCAACTCTTCTAAGACTAAATGGTGGGTCTTTCTTACCCTTATTTTTCTTTTACTCATTATGCTAGTGTTTTGTATACAACTTAGCATTTAGATTAGGATACTTTATCCTAAGGTCTAGACTCCATTTTTTTTTCTAGAACTCTCTTTTGTTAATATTTGGATGCTATTTTTTTTTGGTTTTCCTACTCGTCTAGTTTCCTAGGGAAAGTCATATCTCACTTAAGTGTACTATGTTCATGACTGAATATAAATTATATGTACCAAAAAAGATTGAAATATCTTATAATGCATGCAAATGTTTAATTAGTCAATATTAATAAAATTTTAAAATAAACTATGAAAGAAAAAAGGTCATAATAATATTTATAAAATATATAATTAGAATTAGAATTAGAATATATATATATATATATATATAATATATATATAAAGAGAAGTTAGATGACCAGTGAAAAATTATTATGCAATAAAAACCAATTTTGGTGTTGTTTTGTTAACTTCAAAAAATATTGTGTCATTGTTCAAGGCTAATCTTTGGAACATATTAGAAGAGTTAAAAATTCCTTTCAAGTTAAGAGTTATCACAATAAGGTTTTATGAGAACATAATCACCAAAATTTGGAACAATTTGGATTGTTTGGAAGAATTTAATTGCTGTATAGGACTTAAGCAAGGTTGTTCCCTGTTGAAAATAGCAACAAGAAATGATAAAAATAGAATCTAGAAATTCTAGTTTAATTTGTCCTTGAATTAAAATGAGAATTAAAATTGAATTCTGTTCTCATAAAAACTTGTAAATAGTTAATTAAGTTTAAGTAACTTAATTAGCTTAGGAATTTCAAGTTGGAAGTATTTCTGAAGTCATGTATATGTTCTCCCTATATTATAGGGGTCTAGGATGAGTTAAGTATGAGTTGTAATTAGTTAACTCAATTTACTGAATTAAGTCCAGTTAAATTAGTTCCAAACTATTTGAGAAAATAATAGTGAGTTAACAATTAGTTGGTGTACTAATGTATTAACTAGTGCTACTCTAGTTAACTGAATATTTCCTCATCAAAATTGCATGCATGTTAATTTTGAGAAAGACCCAATTGAGACTAGAATGTGGAGACAATGTACTATTTATTGTATAATTTTCTGAGTTGTGTAGATGGTGCATGCAATCAAGAACTGAACCTGAAGGGATTGCGCAATTTTGGATGCACTGGTTTCCCTTTAAGATGGGCTAATCAGCCATAGGAATTGCACAAGGAAATAGGGACTTTGAGAGCAGGAGAATTGGCTAAGTGTTGGCCAAGAGTTTGCTTGTGAGTTGGAGATTGATTTCACTGAGTGTTGGGATTGTTCTTGTGAGAATAAGCATTGTATTATAATCTTGGATTTCTAATTAATGCAATACAAATAGTGGGGTTTTGGGCAGTGGCTTTCCACAGATATTTATTATGTTACGTGTCATTGATGTTATTTCTCTTGTCAATTATTGTTTTGCTCAATCTTTATGTGCTTCCGCTGTAAAGAGTAGAAGTAGATTCTTGTCTCTTGTTTTAGTAGATTACATGAGCTTGTGAATATATAGGATTTTGTAAATGGTATCAGAGCTAAGAATAATATACTAGAGGATATTTCGAAGTTTTGAGTTCATGGTTACAAATGAAATATGAATTTGCAATACATACTTCAGGATCGATAAATGGTGTTCTACAGTTTGCGCCTTGAGTATGCCTTGGATGGCAGCGTGAATTATATAGCTTGGAAGGACATGATGGAGGTCGTGTTGGAGGATAATGGATTGAAGGAATTCATTGATTAGGACATTCCTAAACCACCAACATTAGATGCTCAGAATCTGGCCGAATAAAAGAAGTGTGTGGCAAGGGCGAGGTGGATAATCCTTGAGGGAGTTCGAGACCACATTTTCTCGAGTCTCCATTAAAAGAAAATTCTGCATGATATGCAGAAATAATTGAAGGACCTTTTCCAAAAAAAAAGTGACCAAATGAAGTTGGCACTGAAAGATAAACTTCGAAAAATAAAGATGGAGGCAGGTGACTCAATTCCAAATTACTTGACCAAGTTCACTCAATGTCATGATGAACTTGGAAGCGTTGGAATCACGGTTTCCGAGGATGATATGGCGAGTTTTGCTCTTCTAGGACTTTAAAAGAGTTGGCATAGTTATCAGGACTCTATCAATGTTCGGGAGAAGCTACTAGATTCGGAATGACTATGGTTGGATTTGATGCAAGAAGAGATCAGGAGGAACACCAGAGATGGGACCTCTTCCAAGGAAGTGGAAAAAGATTTTGCCTTAGTGATTAAGGAAAAGAAGGCCAAGGGAAATAAGTCCCAAGGTGAGGAGGGCAGAAAGAAGATGGATTTGAAGAAAGTCAAGTGTTTTCACTGCCACGAGCACGGGCACTATGCAAAGAACTGGCCAAAGAAGAAAGAAAGCAAGAAGGAGCCGACAGTAGTGGCAACAAGTGAAGCTTTAGCTTCACAATTCGAACTTGATTTCATTCTCATTGCATGCATGGCCAACAATGTCATGGGAGGCGTGTGGTATCCTGATAGCAATGCCTCATTCCATATGACGAGGAATAGATATCTCTTTAGTGATTTTGAGGAGAAAGGCCTCAAGTAGAGCATAGAGTTTTGAGATGACGAAAGGTATATAACTACTGTGATTAGTATAGTTACCTTTCAAAGGGAGTCTGGCTCCCCTCTTAGGATCACAGATGTGATGTATGTTCTAAGACTAAATAAGAATCTTGTTTCAGTTGCAGTATTGGAAGATTGTGGTTATGATGTGTTTTTTAGTAAGGGAAAGGTTTTCCTTAAACACATCACCATGGGACAGGTGAAACAGATCGGTGCACGGGTCAAGAACATGTATTCTCTTGAGGTTCAGATGAATGTAAAGCCTTGAGGAGCAAGGAAAAGGTTAGAGACTTGGTGTTTGAGAGGGAGAGTGAATTACGTCTTAGCATGCAGCCCCAGAAGAAGCCTCAGAAGCAACTTCAGGAAGTTATGGAGCAACCACAACTAGAGAAGCTGAGAAGAGACCGAGTGGAGGCATCTAGTCATGCAGAGACCTCCAATAGCGGGAAATTTTGAGCAAAGTTGGAAGAGGGATCACATGAAGTTGTACCTCCAGGTGTGAGTTGGGGCAATGTGAAGTGATAGTCCCAAGAGGGATGAAATTGGGCAGGGTCCATTGAGTGGTTTTATCTCATGGCTTGTACCTTGCTACGAGAGCCCAAAGTACATAGTAGTAGGAGGAATTAGTGTGATTGATGCAGTCAAAGATCAAAGTGATAGAGGCTAGAGCAGTGAGATACTAAAGAAGCATAGAGAAGGGTTGACAACAATGCATAAAGGTAGAGTCAACAAAAGTGCAGAGTTTTCTGTCGACAAATGCAATAGCAGTTAGAGCTTTGATTACAAAGGCATCATTCTGATTCAAGTTGGATGCTTCTTGTTTCTAGAGTTGCTGAAGCAACAACACTGAGAGAAGTGTTGCATGCAAAACATTTCAAAGGTTCAGGATCGGGATCGAGTTGAATTCCTTTCTTGTTGAGAGGGAGTGTTGAAAATAACAACAAGAAATGATAAAAATAGAATCCAGAAAATCTAGTTTAATTTGTTCTTGAATTAAACTAAGAATTAAATTTGAATTATATACTCATAACAACTTGTAAATAGTTAATTAAGTTTAATTAACTTAATTAGCTTAGGAATTTTGATTTGGAAGTCTTTCTGAAGTCATGTATATGTTCTCCTTATATTATAGGGGCCCGGGATGAGTTAAGTATGAGTTGTAATTAGTTAAATTAGTTTATTGAGTTAAGTCCAGTTAAATTAGTTCCAAATTGTTTGAGGAACTAATAGCGAGTTTACAGTTAGTTGGTGCACTAATGAATTAACTAGTGCTACTCCAGTTAACTGAAGATTCCCACATCAGAAACTCATGCATGTTGATTATGAGAAAGACCCAATTGAGACTAGAGTGCAGGGACAATGTACGATTTGTTGTATAATTTTCCGAGTTGTATAGATGGTGCATGCAATCAGGAACTGAACCTTGAAGGGATTGTGCAATTTTGGATGCACTGGTTTCCCTTTAAGATGTGCTAATCAGCCATAATAATTGCACAATGAAATAGGGACTTGGAGAGCAGGATAATTGGCTAAGTGTTGGCCAAGATTTTTCTTGTGAGTTGGAGACTGATTTTACTAAGTGCTAGGATTGTTCTTGTGAGAACAAGCATTGTATTATCATCTTGGATTTCTAATTAATGCAATACAGATAGTGCGGTTTTGAGTTGTGGTTTTCCCAATATATTTATTTTGTTATGTGCCATTGATGTTATTCCTCTTGTCGATTATTGTTTTGCTCGATCTTTATGTGCTTCTAATGTAAAGAGTAGAAGTAGATTCTTGTCTCTTGTTTTAGTAGATTACATGAGCTTGTGAATCTAGAAGATTTTCTACATTCCCTATCGTTACCCTTTTTTCCATATAAATTGAAAATTTAGAAAGTTGTTTGCAAGAAGCAACTTATCCCAAATCTCATTGGTATAATCATCATATTTTTTCTTTAAGTTAATGATATTTCCCTTATGGTGAGAAGTCCATATGATATCAACAAGCAACTAAAAATCCTCAAGGATTTCAACTCTAATAAGGGTATGATTCCTAACAGACTCAAAACAAAGGTTGTGATAGTTAAATATAAAAATATCACTTAATTTAATTTCATGTATGGAAATAACTACTTGGAGGAAGTGACTTCATGGAATTATCTTGGAATCCATTTTCATCACAAGATTAATTAGAACTATAACATTGAGAAAAGGATAAATGGAGGGTGGAAGCTCATTACGGATTGGAAATAATTGTAAATCAATGGATATTTGACTATGTTATAAGAATAAATATTATTTGAGAGTCCCATCCCACATGTTATATCTTATGATTGCGACTACAACATCTTTAGAAATTGGAGTAAGATAGAATAAATCCAAAATAATTCATAACTTATAATATCAAAATTAAAGGAAATACCTATCCTATCGTCCTCATAAAAACAATTCTTTTGTCCCATTGATAGTATGGTAGTGACTAGGTATCTAATGTACAATAACAATATACGACATGGAAGATAGGATGCTTCCATAGTTTTCTTCAAACTCCATCAAAATCCACTTGCAGCTCAAATGGAAGTGGCATAATGATGCCAACTATTGGATGATTCGTGGGGAATAAAGGAAGATTCTAATCTATACTATAATGATAATACTAAATAATATTACATCTAAATTTAAATATAAATTATGGTGATATAAAGAATTAGAAACTAAAATGAAATTGAGATACTATAATGAGTGGTCAAACCTAATTTACAAGATAAAACATGCCTTTTTATTTTTATTAGTGTAAAGAAGAAAATCAACATTCCCTGAATGAGGTGCTAGTTTTGAGAGAGGGTGGGGGTGGGATGCTACTATCCCACCAGGCCACATGACTAAGGGACATGCTAACTCATATTTATAATGGCTATGTTCATATTGCATGTGATTGACACAATAGAGCTATCCACTTCATTGTCCCATGTCCCATACAAATATCAATTCAATTGCAATATTGTTTTTCAATAGACTCCAAGAGATGAGAATGGATTCTCACAATCTTTGAGATGAATTTCCTACTGATTGTTACTGGTTCTGTATTGCATCTTATAATTGAGGTTTTTAAATGTCTATCAAGTCGAGGTTAATTGTAACAGATTGCAGCTCAAAAAATTCAGTGATTGCCACTAGCTTGGTGGATCTCTATCGAGTTTCATGATTAAAAATCGAAGAATGGGGCAAATACTTTGATAATCCACTCATGGTAGTAGAATTTTATTTATCCCCCTATTGAAAGCCTTATTGTTTCTACTAAATATAGTTGAAGGCTTGTTATTCCAAGTTCCCATATTTTTAGGTGGTAGTCTTGGGGATTCTGTTTGGAAAATATAGCAAGAACAAGAGGTTTCCTCTGCCCCTAAGCTCTAACATATCCAACCATTGATAGTGGTTCACTCTTGATCTTGGTTCACACCTCTAAGGAAATTTTCCAATGGGACATTGAAGGCAGACTCACAAAGTTGAATCTTGCACCCAACCTATGATTTGTCCCTGCACCCATCAACTTAGGTTCGACTTTAATTTCTTTATGCATGTTCTTAATTTTCTCCTAATATCTTATCTAGTGTTAGTCGAATCCTCAAGCTTTGGAATGGTTTTAAATCATGTTTCTCCTTCCCTTCTCAAGCCAACCAACTTGTATTATTCATAGGAAATCCCCTAGCTTCTTTTATTGGATAGGGTAGCTCACAAGGCCCTTGACTCTCACAAGTTTCACTTTTTCTCTCGTTTCTATATCAATTCTGGGGGAACCTATTACTGTCTCTAGATCTGTTCCTCTCTCAACGTAGATGGCATGCCTTATCATTAAGCCCATGTACGTTGTAGGGCTTCTTGCTACAAGGATTGAGGAGAACATGGGCATACCCGGGCACAAGTCAGGGAAAAAGGTTTAGCTATATGGTTCTAGGAGCTCACCCCCCAACCAATCCAAGAAGATATTTTTTAGGAAGAACATGATTTAGTTAACAAGAGATGGAATCTCTTGAATACAAAATTTCTCACAAAAATTTCAGATTGGTTTCATATGCTAGGCACACACAAGGTTGATACAATCAATACATGTACATAGTGGAAATTTATTGGCACCTTAAGTATTTTATTAACAGGGTCTTGTTGGATAAAACCAAAAGTAAAGAGGATATTTGACTCTCTTTGGATCACATTTAGTGACAAATGATATCATTAGATCATCAATTGGGGCCTATTGAGAAACATATGGGAATTCCTCTTGATTTTGAATGATCCTCGGGCAACAATAAGGATCCCATACCTATGGTAGCCATCAATTCAGATAATTCCTTTTAATTTGCCTCTTGGTATTTTGTTCTTAGTTTTAATGTATTATTTTTCTACTTAGTCTCTACAGGGACCCAAAGGTCTAGTATTTTTCATATGTATTTTGAGTTTTGATTCTCTGGGAAATATGTTTCTTTTTGCTCTTTTGAAAAATATTGTAAGTATGGGTATAGTTGAGTTATCTAGGAGATCGCCCATTCCATATTTCACAGACTTGCATGTATTCTTTGGTTTGAAGGAACTACAAATTATTTACTTCGAAAAAGAAAAAGAAAAAGAAAAAATCAATATTACCAAGATAAGAATAAACTCTCATGAGCTCTATAGTGAAATATGGAACTGCATGATTCCTAAAACATCATGGGTTGAAAGATTTTTTCATATTTGTGATACTAAGAGGGTTGAAAATGAAAAGCATTTTCTCTTAGAGTGTCCTACATATACCCATATTACAATTTCAAAATATTATTATGGTATTGACCTTCCTAACCATTTAATTCATCAAATTTATCATGATTTAAGAATTTTTCTCTTAAATATTTTTCAACACAAAAAAAAATAAATTTTACAATAATTCAAATAATTCTTCACCTTCACCTTTTAAAAGTTCTAATAAACCAAATGTGATTTGGATAAACATTAATAATCTTCATAATTATCATCAATACAAATTAAAAACACATATAAAATAATTTAATATAATAATTTTAAAAATATAATAAAAAGGTAAATTAATCTACATATATTTTTACCAATATTTTTAACTTTCAAAAAACTTAAATTATATTATATTTCATTTTGATCCTCTCAATATTTAATAAATTCTAGAAAACCTAAACTAATATATACATTTTACAAATTATATATATAACCATTGATTAACTATGGGATGTGACACTACACTCACAAGGGCACCATCACATAAGAGGATTATATGGAAATTAACCATTATTTGTGGGTAGTGATGATAATATTATAATTTTGATTTTGATTATTAGATTTGTGGAGATAGCATATCTTCTTGTAGGATTTACTTTTTTGGAAGAGAATCTTTGTGCGGATGTCACTTCGGTGTTACCTGAAAGCAATGATTCCTTCCACCTATCCGATGCTCTACATGAATGTTTGTCCCCTCTCATTTGCTATATAATGAGGGTAAGGCTCATTCAGGAGGCATTCGCATTTGAAGAGTCTTAGAGTCCTAGAGAGTCTTAGAGATCTGAGAAGCATGTGTATCAGTGTGCTTGGCACTAGTAAGAACCTAAAGTGGCCAGATCTAATAGCAGTCAGTCAAGTATGTATATGAGTCAAGTCTGTATATTCTGAGGCAGAGTCTATCAGTTGCCAGGCAGCCTTCGAAACTGCTTGTTCTTCTATGAATGGCATAAAGTCCGATAAATGCAACGATAGTCCATCTCTAATAAGGAATCATCTCTGTCATACATCAGTTGTAATATGAATCCATTTTGAGAAATAATATGAGTATACATTTCCACATCTGAATACCTATGCGCATTTTTATTGTCTATTGTGGTAGTAGTTGTCTTGCAATCTTCATTCGAAGTTCACAAGAAGTTCATTAGGGGTTCGCCAAAGGATCGAAGGGACACCAGATCGTTGTTAGGCGAGGGAGCTGTGCGTTGAGGTCGTAGAGCGTGAAAGATCTGAGTAGGCTCACACTAAGTTCACCACTGGTTCACCTGGAGTTGTTTTGCAAAGACAAACGAAGAGACATAGCAAGGCCAAGAGTCAAAGCAAGCTTGTGATAGAAGCCCCTACTCTAAAATTGGTATTAGAGCCAATAACATTTGGTTCAAGAGGTTGGTATTCTAATCATCAATTCTATAAAAATGGATTCATTCAGGAAGTCTATTTCCTTCCGTGAATTAGAAGACAGAGAGTCATTTGCAGAAGAGAACCCTCTTAGGGACATATTTGCATCAAGTTCTAGTCGAGTCTTAAATCAAGCAGAACCTAAATATGAAGAGCCACAACCCTCTGCTCGCTAGCAATTACCTGCTATCTCTGCCTCTGAAGTTTATAATGACTTATTTGTGTTTCATTTAAAAGCCGCCACTAGAATTAGTATTAAGGAGTCTATTAGTCAAATCTAGGAGAACTCTGATAATATCCAGTCTATTCCCTTATTGGATCCCAAAGCTCTTCATGCCGAGGCTAAGAGATTGAAAACAAAATATCTGCATTTAGGATGCATCAGAATTGGAATCAATCCATTAACTCATCAAGGGTTGAGTACTTTTGTGTTGGCCGCAGTTCGTGATCTTGCACACAACAAGTATATCGATTTTTTGATCGGATGTATAGTTGCCCCTTTGTCTCATGGCCCCATATATTTTGATTGTTATCCTAACTTCTCAGTTTATGTCTTTGATGAGACCATAGATCAGATCTTGCAACTGCAGATCCAAACCTCAAGGTTTGACATGCATCAAAAAAGACATAACATAGCCATACAGTCCAGGGGATGCTTTCCGCATACTAATACCTTATGGCCAGCCATAAAACATACCCCTAGTCATGATTCTAAAGCAAGTGTTGTTGTTCTTACTGATTCAAAAAATAAAAAAAATAGAACATCAAACCATCAGATGGGAAGACCTCACTTTTCCTAAACACTGGGTAGTCAATAATCATAAGCCTCCTATTCCAAAAAGAATAACCTCTGTTGATATCAAAGAAAGCCAGTCTTCTGCAGTTTTGTCCTTTCCCAGAAGATCTACCATTGATTATAGAGGTATTGAAAAATCCTGAAAAAGTTCAAAGTATTATAGAGATCCATCCATTGTTGATACTGCTTGTTCCAGCTCCACTTCATGTAGACATATTTCTCTTTTTGAGTTTGCTCAAATAGTTAACTTCAATCCTTTAGAAGTTACTTGTCCAGAATGTAAAGCTGCTATAAATTTATGTGCGCTTGCCAAATCTGTCATACATGTAAATCACCATCCTAGAACGGGAGAAGTTCCTCCTTCCACTTCAGTAAATCCATGCCCAAACCCAAAATGTTCAGACATACCATTTCCACATGAGCCAGAGTCTGACCATGTTGTGATTATGCATGAGATTATTACTCTTGAAGGAGAAGATCCTAGATTGACAGAGATGTTCAGTGTCATGAGACCAGCCAAACCCAAATATGGTTTAGGTTATCTTGAGCAAGTCAAAGGTCTAATTCCAGCCTGTAGATTTGGTCCTGTCCCTGAGGACTGTAAAAAGCCTGCAGTCATGGGGATGCACAAATTCTTTACTCTTATGTCTAGTTTCCTTAAATCAGAAATAAGTTCCAAATGGATGAAAGCTATGCTTAATTGGGACTTGTTCACTAATCCAGAAGCAGAACAGTTTGGCTTAAGCCATACTATTGAAGAGAAGAAGAAATTAGCCAAGGATTGGAAACATTATATGGAAGTTACAAATTCATGGATTTCTTTCTATGAATGGAAAAGAATTGTTTCCCCTAAGAATGTGTTAACTGGTTCATCCTCCTCTTCAGTTAATAAACATGCTTGGACTGCACTGGATGGTACCAGAATAGAAACCCCATCTACATTTCCTCCATATAGAGGAATTATCATCAGAGAAAATCAAAATGCAGCCAAAGCAATTCCTTTGGTTCAGAAAGATGACAATGCTTTAGACATAGATGGGAGAATCTAGAAAGCCATTGAACAAATAAACTGGACCAATACAGCCATCAAAGGCCTGGAGATTAACACAACAAAAGCAGCAAAAATAAAAGAACAGTTTGTTACTGTTCAAGTGTCAATAAATGATGTAAAAAATGCCTCAATGATGTACAATATAATTCATCTGTTGTTCGATCATATGTCAGAGAATATTTAACAAAATTAGAAGGAGTAGAAGACAAGTTAGTAGATCATCTTGATACTACTAAAACACTCATACCTGGTTTGACTGAGAAAGTTGAAAAGATCAGTCTGACAAAAACACACAAACCAGTTCCTACATCTTTCTTGTACAAAAGGAACATAAAGATGTTGGATCTTGTAAAGCCAATTAACAGGTTTCCGGCATTGTTTCCAAAAGAAGTAGCCACATCTTCTGAAGCTGAGGCTACAAAAAAGATAACTATTGCATCCTTATTTAAGGATGAAGAAGAAGAAAATAAATATCCTGACTCACAGATCTTTCCTATCTATGAACCTCTTGAGAGTAGGTTCAACAAATATCTTGCACCTGATCTAGAAGGTAAAGGTAAGCTTCCAAAAGCTCACACCTTCTTCCTAGAATCTCATAGGGAATGGAACATCGATAATCTGAACATTGGCCAAATTAGACAGCTAATAGATATGATGTTCACAGAATACAAACTCATGTGTTTAAGGGGGAAGAGTGAAATTGAAGCCTGTAAAACAATTATTCAGTGTTTCACTGGAACACTGCTCAGGTGTTGGGAGACAAAATCATCTCCAAAGCTGCTAGCAAAAATGGAAGCAGAAGTTCTGAAATATGAAGCCGGAGATGTGATCCATAATCCAGATGGCACTACCATAAGCAACATGATAGGTGCTTTGACATCTCTGATTCTTGAACACTGGTGTGGTAGTGAGACTGAAATTGCAGATAAGAATGAAGTCATTCTTATGAACTTAAAATGTCATAAGATGTCATAGTATGAGGATTTTCATAGAGACTGGATGTAGAGAATCTATGAAGTAAAGGATTCAAAACATCTGTTGTGGAAACAGGTTTATCTTGATGCTTTACCATCCAGGTTTGTTGACTATATCAGGTTGCAAGAAGTTTTTCAGCTGCCATTTGAACCTTATACCTGGGGTGAGATTTATGCTCACATCACAAAAAATCTGGTGAGTTTATGCACAAGCTCTAAAGTGAATAAATCTCTGGAGAAACTTTAAAAGCTCCCAGATAAAAATCCCATTTGTAGCAAATATGGACTTACAGTAGATGACCCTTTGGTCAAACAGAGGAAAGCAAAGAAAAGAGCCAAAAAGAGTATAAACAGAAATTCAAAAGCTATAAAGGCTATAGAAGATAAACTCAGCCATCCAAAGGCCGCTCCTCCAGAGCCAGAAAAGGCTACTACAGGTACGTCTCCAAGACGCATTATTATAGACCTTCTAACATTCATCTCCATACTTCTAAGCAGGAGAAGTGGAACAACCTGACTTGTTGGTTGTGTGGAAAAACTGGACACACATCTTCAAGATGTCTAGAAGGAGAAGAGTCTAAATAGAACAGAGGCAAGAAGTCTCAAGCCTTTGTTCAAAGAGGAAAAAATTTCAAACAAGAAGGACAGGGATCCATACAATGCATGAAATGTTGTTCCCGTTCTCACAAAACAGAATGCTGCCAGAATGTTGTAATTAGAGACCAACTCCAGCAGCACCAATTTGAAGAATCATCTTTTGATTCCTTTACCTCTTCATCTCATGCAGATTTACAAACACACATGTAAGAATCTTCAGACTCGGAATCCACATCTTGTTCTTACCCAAGATCTGAAGAATGTGCTTGTCAGATAAATTATGATTATGATTCATAATCATATAGTGCATCCAGTTCTGAAGAATTTAACTTCAGACCTCAGAAAGAAAATATCTTAATGGCTACCACAGAAGAAGATGAGATAAAAATCTTATCTCAAATTCGAGCAATGGAAGATAGTGATATGAAGAATCGGTTGACCGAAGCTTTCATGGATCAACTCAGATCCATTTCTTTTAGGAGTTTAGGAAAGAAGCCACTGTTTGTTGATGTTCCTTTTGATAGAAACACTAGATCTTTTCAGAGACATCAATATAAAATAGATAAGGTGCATCTCTCACCTTGGGGGAAGTGAGTAGAGAGATTCACAGTATCAAGACCGAGATCTCTGCTCTAAAATCTCAGATTGTAGATATAAAGAAAGGTAAGCAGGTGGTAGAAAAAGAAGAAGAAGAAGGTTCTCATCCATGGGATACCACACAATACACCAGCAATCCGAATCTTGAAGTCGTTGAAGGTTTTAAAGACCCCGTATATGGATTCAAAGAAATGAGACTCCTGGCCATCTCCTATCAGCAACACCATGTCACCATGTCAAGGTTAACATCTACATCAAAGGTGAAATGTTTGAGCTCATAACACTCCTTGACTCAGGTGTTGATGTCAACATCCTCAACAAGAAAGGTATACCAACAAAATATTGGGTCTCTGCAAAGAGAAATGTAGTAGGATTGGGCAATAAGACACTCATAAATGAAGTTCCTAAGGCTTCCATCTGTTTTGAACAACACTGCATAAATATGAAATTTGCAGTAGTAGATATCCCAGTTGATTTCATCTTAGGAAATATTTTCCTAGCAGCTGTTGAGCCACATGGATCAACGAGATTGAAAGGAAATAAAGCTGGTTATTTTATAGCTATTCCTACTTCAAAAGGAACAACAAAAAGAATCGATTTGCCGTATATCTCGAATCCTCGAATTTTTACAATGGTCCAGACTATTCAAAATCTGGACAAAGTAGAAGCCAGATTGTCAGATCTCAAAGATCTGAAGTCTACACTCAGAGTTGAAGAACAACTTAGAGATCCTCAGGTAAAAAGAAAGATTGAGGACTTGAAGAAGAAAATTGAAGAAGAATGCTGCTCACGAGAGCCAAATGCATTCTAGCACAGAAAGCAGCATACAATGGAACTCCCATACAAAGAAGGATACACAGGGAGACCTTGTAAAAGCAGAGCCATTCCCATCAGTAAGGATTATAGAGATCTCTGTGAGAAAGAGATCAAGCCTCTCCTAGACAGAAATCTCATCAGAGAATCGGAAAGTCCCTGGAACTGTTACGGATTCTACATCAACAAAAGAGTTGAACAAATCAGGGGCATTCCAAGGCTGGTAATAAATTTTAAACCTCTGAATTCTGTTCTTACAGACGACACCTATCATATACCTCACAAAGGTGATTTGATAAGTAGGATAGTTGGAGCTAAAGTATTTTCTAAGTTTTATTTGAAAGCGGGATTCTCAAAAGTTTCTATTGCAGAGAAAGACAAGTTCAAAACTGCTTTCAGTATTCCGGCAGGCCACTACGAGTGGAACGTCATGCCTTTTGGTTTAAAAAATGCACCATCCAAATTCCAGAAGGTAATGGACAAAATCTTCAAGCCATACTTTGATTGGCTTATAGTATATATAGATGATGTTTTGATCTTTTCTAAGAACATCCAAGATCATTTTAAGCATGTGCATACTTTCAAACAGTTAGTCAAGCATAATGGTCTTGTTCTGAGTAAAAAGAAGATAGAAGCCTTCCAGACTAATATCAAGTTTCTTGGCCATACCATATTCAATGGCCAAATTTCTCTACAGAAACATGCGCTGGAATTTGCTGACAAATTCCCTGATGTTATTACAGAAAAGAATCAGTTGCAGAGATTCTTGGGATGTCTGAATTATGTCAGTAATTTTTATCAAGATTGTGCTACCAACAGAAATGTGTTGAATAAGAGGCCTAAGAAAAATCCACTAGAATGGACAAAAGTCCATACTAAGGTTGTTCAAAATATTAAAGCCAAGGTAAAGTCTCTTCCTATACTGTATGTAGTAGATGATAATGCATTCAAAATTGTCGAAACAGATGCTAGTAATATCGGACGGGGAGGAATCCTAAAACAAAGAAATGGCGACACTGAACAAGTTTTTCAGTATGCATCTGGGACTTGGAATGCAGCTGAGCAGAATTATTCCACCATTGAAAAAGAGGTTAAAGTTGCGTGGAACTGCATCAGCAAATTTGATGTCTACCTTATTGACAAAAAGTTCTTGCTCAGAACTGATGCTTCAGCTCTTCAAAAGGTTTTAACTAAAGACATCAAAAATTCAGGAGAAGCTAAGTTTGCCAGATGGCAAGCACTCTTTGATAACTTCGATTTCCAGGTCGAACATATAAAAGGAATAGAGAATTGTCTCCCGGATTTCCTCAGCAGAGAATACATCTAGCCTCAAGACCATATTATGGTCATTGTAACAAAATGGGACCAGAACCAAAAGCAAGAGGTTCTACGCACTATCCTAGACAACCAGGACTGGGAAGAATATAAGAAAAACTGGAAGCATACATGGCAACTAAGAAATACAAAAGTACTAGATGCTAATCTCCAAGGACATACTGACATCTAGCATCTTGTACCTGAAAGAAAAGTGTATCTAAAAGGAAGCAAATGGATACATGATATGATTTATGAAAAAGCCAAAAGGGAAGCCAGATTTGCAGAAGTAGCTTTGCAACAAGATTTTCATGACATATCTGGCATATGGTATCATGAAGGAGCCCGCAGTGGAATATATGAGAAATATTTCTGCATCCATCGTACCAGGAACCTAACATGGTCTTAGCCTACCCACAATGTTGCTATATGGCCAAAAGGAGATCCTAAAATTATTTTTCGTGACACAATTTATGAATTTGCAGGATATAAACAGTTGTGGTGGGATTTTCTTAATGTTGATGATAAAGAAGAGACCCGCTATACTAAATTAAAATTCAACACAACGGGTACTTTTCAAAGAAACCAACAATGTGACTGGTTCCAAGAATGGTGGCATGATTATGGTCTTAACAGGACGACAATAGACCCAATCTACCATAAGTCATACTGCAGAAACCATTGTGACATATGTTTCGAGCATAATATTGGAGAATGCTTTCACACCATTTATAAAACTGTTAAAGAAATGACAGTTGGAGAATGGTCGCCCTTTTATGATATCAATCATACTCTTAAAGAATACATGAGTGGTCATTATGAATGGTTGGTTTTAACCAAAGTAAAGCATCAAATTTTTCTGGGTAAACCAATGATAGTCCAGAGGATTTTTACTAAAGCCTGGGACGAATTATTGTATAAAAAGTATAGATTCCCCGAGATCACTGTATTCTGACGGTTCTCATGGGCTTATCTGTTAAAAAGCATCCATTAGTGTAATAATGTCATCCAGTCACAAGGACCTAATTATGGCTAGCTTTCTCGTGGGCTTTGCTGTACAAAAGCATCCACTATGTAAACAATTGACCCACTAGAAAATTAAGTGGAGATAGCATGTCTTCCCATAAGGTTAACATCTGCATCAAAGGTGAAATGTTTGAGCTCACAACACTCCTTGACTAAGGTGCTGATGTCAACATCCTCAACAAGAAAGTTATACCAGCAAAATATTGGGTCTCTGCAAAGAGAAATGTAGTAGGATTGGGCAATAAGACACTCAGATATGAATTTCCTAAGGCTTCCATTTGTTTTGAACAACACTGCATAAATATGAAATTTGCAGTAGCAGATATCCCAATTGAATGCATCCTAGGAAATATTTCCTAGCAGCTGATGAGCCACATAGGTCAACGAGATTGAAAGGAAATAAAGCTAGTTATTTTATATATGTTCCTACTTCAAAAGGAAAAATAGAAAGAATCGAGTTGCCCTATATCTCAAATCCTCGGATTTCTACAAAGGTCCAAACTGTTCAAAATTTGGACAAAGTAGAAGCCAGATTGTCAGATCTCAAAGATCTCAAAGATCTGAAGTCTACACTCAGAGTTGAAGAATAGCTTAGAGATCCTTAGGTAAAAATAAAGATTGAGGACTTGAAGAAGCAAATTGAAGAAGAATGTTGCTCAGAAGAGCCAAATGCATTCTGGCACAGAAAGCAACATACAGTGGAACTCCCATACAAAGAAGGATACACAAGGAGACCTTGTAAAAGCAGAGCCATTCCCATGAGTAAGGATTATAGATATCTCTGTGAGAAAGAGATCAAGCAGCTCCTAAACAGAAAGCTCATCAAAGAATCAGAAAGTCCCTGGAATTGTTACGGATTCTACATCAACAAAAGTGCTGAACAAATTAGGGGCATTCCAAGGCTGGTAATAAATTTTAAACCTCTGAATTCTGTTCTTGTAGGCAACACCTATCCTATACCTCACAAAGGTGATTTGATAAGTAGGATAGTTGGAGCTAAAGTCTTTTTTAAGCTTGATTTGAAAGCAAGATTCTGGCAAGTTTCTATTGCAGAGAAAGACAAGTTCAAAATTGCTTTTAGTATTCCGGCAGGCCACTACGAGTGGAACGTCATGCCTTTTGGTTTAAAAAAAATGCACCATCCAAATTACAGAAGGTAATGGACAAAATCTTCAAGCCATACTTTGATTGGCTTATAGTATATATAGATGATGTTTTGATCTTTTCTAAGAACATCCAAGATCATTTTAAGCATGTGCATACTTTCAAACAGTTAGTCAAGCATAATGGTCTTGTTCAGATTAAAAAGAAGATAGAAGTCTTCCAGACTACTATCAAGTTTCTTGGCCATGCCATCTTCAATGGCCAAATTGCTCTACAGAAACATGCGCTGGAATTTGTTGACAAGTTCCTTGATGTTATTACAAACAAGAATCAGTTGCAGAGATTCTTGGGATGTATGAATTATCTCAGTAATTTTTATCAAGATTGTGTTACCGACAGAAATGTGTTGAATAAGAGGCTTTAGAAAAATCCACCATAATGGACAGAAGTCCATACTAAGGCTATTAAAAATATTAAAGCCAAGGTAAAGTCTCTTCCTATACTGTATGTAGCAGATGATAATGCATTCAAAATTGTTGAAACAGATGCTAGTAATATCGAATGGGGAGGAATCCTCAACAAAGAAATGGCGACCCTGAAAAAGTTGTTCAGTATGCATCTGGGACTTGGAATGCAGCTGAGCATAATTATTCCACCATTGAAAAAGAGGTTAAAGCTGCATGGAACTGCATCAACAAACTTGATGTCTACCTTATTAGCAAACAGTTCTTGCACAGAACTGATGCTTCAGCTCTTCAAAAGGTTTTAACTAAAGACATAAAAAATTCAGGAGAAGCTAAGTTTGTCAGATGGAAAGCACTCTTTGCTAACTTCGATTTCCAGGTCGAACATATAAAAGGAACAGAGAATTGTCTCCTGGATTTCCTCATCAGAGAATACATCTAGCCTCAAGACCATATTATGGTCACTGTAATAGAATGGGACCAGAACCAAAAGCAAGAGGTTCTACGCACTATCCCAGACAACCAGGACTGGGAAGAATACAAGAAAAACTGGAAGCCTACATGGCAACTAAGAAATACAAAAGTACTAGATGCTAATCTCCAAGCACATACTGACATCCAGCATCTTGCACCTGAAAGAAAAGTGTATCTAAAAGGAAGCAAATGCATACATGATATGATTTATGAAAAAGCCAAAAGGGAAGCCAGATTTGTAGAAGTAGCTTTGCAACAAGATTTTCATGACATATCTGGAATATGGTATCATGAAGGAGCCCACAGTGGAATATATGAGAAATATTTCTGCATCCATCGTACCAGGAACCTAACATGGTCTTGGCCTACCCACAATGCTGCTATATGGCCAAAAGGAGATCCTAAAATTATTTTTCGTGACACAATTTATGATTTTACAGGATATAAACAACTGTGGTGGGATTTTCTTAATGTTGATGATAAAGAAGAGACCCACTATACCAAATTAAAATTCAACACAACGGGTACTTTTCAAAGAAACCAACAATGTGACTGGTTCCAAGAATGGTGGCATGATTATGGTGTTATCAGGACAGCAATAGATCCAGTCTACAATGAGTCATATTGCAAAAACCATTGTGACATATGTTTCGAGCATAATACTGGAGAATGCTTTCACACCATTTATAAAACTGTTAAAGAAATGACAGTTGGAGAATGGTCACCCTTTTATGATATCAATCATACTCTTAAAGAATACATTAGTGGTCATTATGAATGGTTGTTTTTAACCAAAGTAAAGCATCAAATTGTTCTGGGTAAACCAATGATAGTCCAGAGGATTTTTACTAAAGCCTGGGACGAATTATTGTATAAAAGGTATAGATTCCCGGAGATCATTGTATTCTGACGGTTCTCATGGGCTTATCTGTTAAAAAGCATCCATTCGTGTAATAATGTCATCCAGTCACAAGGACTTAATTATGGCCAGATTTCTCGTGGGCTTTGCTGTACAAAAGCATCCACTATGTAAACAGTCGACCCACTAGAAAATTAAGTGGAGATAGCATATCTTCCCGTAAGGTTAACATATGCATCAAAGGTGAAATGTTTGAGCTCACAACACTCGTTGACTCAAGCGCTGATGTCAACATCCTCAACAAGAAAGTTATACCAGCAAAATATTGGGTCTGTGCAAAGAGAAATGTAGTAGGATTGGGCAATAAGACACTCATATATGAAGTTCCTAAGGCTTCCATCTGTTTTGAACAACACTGCATAAATATGAAATTTGCAGTAGCAGATATCCCAGTTGATTGCATCCTAGGAAATATTTTCCTAGCAGCTGTTGAGCCACATGGGTCAACGAGATTGAAAGGAAATAAAGCTAGTTATTTTATATATGTTCCTACTTCAAAAGGAAAAATAGAAAGAATCGAGTTGCCCTATATCTCGAATCCTCGGATTTCTACAATGGTCCAGACTGTTCAAAATTTGGACAAAGCAGAAGCCAGATTTTCAAATCTCAAAGATCTGAAGTCTACACTCAGAGTTGAAGAATAGCTTAGAGATCCTTAGGTAAAAAGAAAGATTGAGGACTTGAAGAAGCAAATTGAAGAAGAATGTTGCTCAGAAGAGCCAAACGCATTCTGGCACAGAAAGCAGCATACAGTGGAACTCCCATACAAAGAAGGATACACAAGGAGACCTTGTAAAAGCAGAGCCATTCCCATGAGTAAGGATTATAGATATCTCTGTGAGAAAGAGATCAAGCAGCTCCTAGACAGAAAGCTCATCAGAGAATCAGACATTCCCTGGAATTGTTACGAATTATACATTAACAAAAGAGCTGAACAAATCAGGGGCATTCCAAGGCTGGTAATAAATTTTAAACTTCTGAATTCTATTCTTGTAGGCAACACCTATCCTATACCTCACAAAGGTGATTTGATAAGTAGGATAGTTGGAGCTAAAGTCTTTTTTAAGCTTGATTTGAAAGAAGGATTCTGGCAAGTTTCTATTGCAGAGAAAGACAAGTTCAAAATTGCTTTCAGTATTTCGGCAGGCCACTACGAGTGGAATGTCATGCCTTTTGGTTTAAAAAAAAATCACCATCCAAATTTCAGAAGGTAATGGACAAAATCTTCAAGCCATAATTTTATTGGCTTATAGTATATATAGATGATGTTTTGATCTTTTCTAAGAACATCCAAGATCATTTTAAGCATGTGCATACTTTCAAACAGTTAGTCAAGCATAATGGTCTTGTTCAGAGTAAAACGAAGATAGAAGTCTTCCATACTACTATCAAGTTTCTTGTCCATACCATCTTCAATGGCCAAATTTCTCTACAAAAACATGTGCTGGAATTTTCTGACAAGTTCCTTGATGTTATTACAAACAAGAATCAGTTGCAGAGATTCTTGAGATGTATGAATTATGTCAGTAATTTTTATCAAGATTGTGCTACCGACAGAAATATGTTGAATAAGAGGCTTAAGAAAAATCCACCAGAATGGACAGAAGTCCATACCAAGGCTGTTCAAAATATTAAAGCCAAGGTAAAGTCTCTTCCTATACTGTATGTAGTAGATGATAATGCATTCAAAATTGTCGAAACAAATGCTAGTAATATCGGATGGGGAGGAATCCTCAAACAAAGAAATGGCGACACTGAACAAGTTGTTCAACATGCATCTGGGACTTGGAATGCAGCTGAGCATAATTATTCCACCATTGAAAAAGAGGTTAAAGCTGCGTGGAACTGCATCAACAAATTTGATGTCTACCTTATTAACAGACAGTTCTTGCTCAGAATTGATGCTTCAGCTCTTCAAAAGGTTTTAGCTAAAGATATCAAAAAGTTAGGAGAAGCTAAGTTTGCTTGATGGAAAGCACTCTTTACTAACTTCTATTTCCAGGTCGAACATATAAAAGGAACAGAGAATTGTCTCCCATATTTCCTCAGCAAAGAATACATCCAGCCTCAAGACCATATTATGGTCATTGTAATATAATGGGACCAGAACCAAAAGTAAGAGGTCCTACACACTATCCCAGACAACTAGGACTGGGAAGAATACAAGAAAAACTGGAAGCCTACATGGTGACTAAGAAATACAAAAGTAGTAAATGCTAATCTCCAAGCACATATTGACATCCAACATCTTGTACCTAAAAGAAAAGTGTATCCAAAAGGAAGAAAATGGATACATGATATGATTTACGAAAAAGCCAAAAGGGAAGCCAGATTTGCATAAATAACTCTGCAATAAGATTTTCATGACATATATGGCATATGGTATCATGGAGGAGCTCGCAGTGGAATATATGAGAAACATTTATGCATCCATCGTACTAGGAACCTAACATGGTCTTGGCCTACCCACAATGCTGCTATATGGCCAAAAGGAGATCCTAAAATTATTTTTCCTGACACAGTTTATGATTTTGCAGGATATAAACAACTGTGGTGGGATTTTCTTAATGTTGATGATAAAGAAGAGACCCAGTATACCAAATTATAATTCAACACAACGGGTACTTTTCAAAGAAATCAACAATGTGACTGGTTCCAAGAATGGTGGCATGATTATGGTGTTAACAGGATGACAATAGACCCAGTCTACCATAAGTCATACTGCAGAAACCATTGTGACATATGTTTCGAGCATAATACTGGAGAATGCTTTTACACCATTTATAAAACTGTTAAAGAAATGAACAAAAGATCATTTTAAGCATGTGCATACTTTCAAACAGTTAGTCAAGCATAATATAGAGGCTTAAGAAAAATCCACCTGAATGGACAGAAGTCCATACCAAGGCTGTTCAAAATATTAAAGCCAAGGTAAAGTCTCTTCCTATAATGTATGTAGCAGATGATAATGCATTCAAAATTGTCGAAACAAATGCTAGTAATATCGGATGGGGAGGAATCCTCAAACAAAGAAATGGTGACACTGAACAAGTTGTTCAGCATGCATCTGGGACTTGGAATGCAGCTGAGCAGAATTATTCCACCATTGAAAAAGAGGTTAAAGCTGCGTGGAACTGCATCAACAAATTTGATGTCTACCTTATTAACCGACAGTTCTTGCTCAGAACTGATGCTTCAGCTCTTCAAAAGGTTTTAACTAAAGATATCAAAAAGTTAGGAGAAGCTAAGTTTGCTTGATGGCAAGCACTCTTTACTAACTTCAATTTACAGGTCGAACATATAAAAGGAACAGAGAATTGTCTCCCTTATTTCCTCAGCAGAGAATACATCTAGCCTCAAGACCATATTATGGTCATTGTAATATAATGGGACCAGAACCAAAATTAAGAGGTCCTACGCACTATCCCAGACAACCAGGACTGGGAAGAATACAAGAAAAACTGGAAGCCTACATGGCAACTAAGAAATACAAAATTACTAGATGCTAATCTCCAAGCACATACTGACATCCAGCATCTTGTACCTGAAAGAAAAGTGTATCTAAAAGGAAGCAAATGGATACATGATATGATTTATGAAAAAGCCAAAAGGGAAGCCAGATTTGCAGAAGTAGCTTTGCAACAAGATTTTCATGACATATCTGGCATATGGTATCATGAAGGAGCCCGCAGTGGAATATATGAGAAATATTTCTGCATCCATCGTACCAGGAACCTAACATGGCCTTGGCCTACCCACAATGCTGCTATATGGCCAAAAGGAGATCCTAAAATTATTTTTCGTGACACAATTTATGATTTTACATTATATAAACAACTGTGGTGGGATTTTCTTAATGTTGATGATAAAGAAGAGACCCACTATACCAAATTAAAATTCAACACAACGGGTACTTTTCAAAGAAACCAACAATGTGACTGGTTCCAAGAATGGTGGCATGATTATGGTGTTAACGGGACAGCAATAGACCCAGTCTACAATGAGTCATATTGTAGAAACCATTGTGACATATGTTTTGAGCATAATACTGGAGAATGATTTCACACCATTTATAAAACTGTTAAAGAAATGACAGTTGGAGAATGGTCACCCTTTTATGATATCAATCATACTCTTAAAGAATACATGAGTGGTCATTATGAATGGTTGGTTTTAACCAAAGTAAAGCATCAAATTGTTCTGGGTAAACCAATGATAGTCCAGAGGATTTTTACTAAATCCTGGGACGAATTATTGTATAAAAAGTATAGATTCCCTGAGATCACTGTATTCTAATAGTTCTCATGGGCTTATCCATTAAAAGGCATCCATTAGTGTAATAATGTCGTCCAGTCACAAGGAATTAATTGTGGCCATGTTTCTCGTGGGCTTTGCTGTACAAAAGCATCCACTATGTAAACAGTCGACCCACTAGAAAAATAAGTGGAGATAGCATATCTTCCCGTTAGATTTACTTTTTCGAATGAGAATCTTTGTGCAGATGTCACTTCGGTGTTACCCGAAAGCAATGATTCCTTCCACCTGTCCGATGCTCTACAGGAATGTTTGTCCCCTCTCATTTGCTATATAATGAGGGTAAGGCTCATTCAGGAGGCATTCACATTTGAAGAGTCTTAGAGTCCTAGAGAGTCTTAGAGATCTGAGAAGCCTGCATATCAGTGTGCTTGGCACTGGTAAGAACCTAAAGTGGCCAGATCTAATAGTAGTCAATCAAGTCTGTATATGAGTCAAGTCTGTATATTCTGAGGCAGAGCCTATCAGTTTCCAGGCAGCCTTCGGTATTGCTTGTTCTTCTATGAACGACATAAAGTCCGATAAATGCAACGATAGTCCATCTCTGGTAAGGAATCCTCTCTGTCATACATCAGTTGTAATATGAATCCATTATGAGAAATAATATGAGTATACATTTCCGCATCTGAATACCTATGCGCATTTTTATTGTCTGTTGTGGTAGTAGTTGTCTTGCAATCTTCATTCAAAGTTCACAGGAAGTTCATTATGCGTTTGCCAAAGGATCGAAGGGACACTCGACCGTTGTTAGGTGAGGGAGCCATGTGTTGAGGTCATAGAGTGTAAAATATCTTAATAGGTTCGCACTAAGTTCACCACTGGTTCACCAGGAGTTGTTTTGCAAAGATAAACGAAGAAATGCAGCAAGGCCAAGAGTCAAAGCAAGCTTGTGGCAGAAGCCCCTGCTCTAAAATTATATGTGGGGGGTGCGGTGATTAGTAAAACAAACTACTTTGTTTTTAGATATTTAAATAGTTACATAGTAGAGTTAACTATATAAATTTGATAAATAATTTTATTTTGAGTAAGGCTATGATAAAATTAAGCATTCAAATTGTTAAAAGCTTCCCCATTAGTAAACCAGTCTTTCAAAAATTAAAAATGTTTTTGAAATACTTAGACATGCAGATATAAAGCCTAGTCTCGTCAAAATGGAAATGATGACCACATGTACTTCTTAACCAAAAGTGACCCATAAAATATATAGCAAAAAAAGGAAGAAATTTGACAGAAAGTAGTCCTAAGATTTTGAATTAAATTATTGTAGAGTAGAGTTAAAAGCATGATGATGGGAATTTCAATAGGGTTATCTCAAGGGCCGACACTAAACGTGAAAGCTAGAACCCTTCCCTACTTTATTGTGAGACATTTATAGAGGGATGGAAGAACCTAGTTGTTGAAAAATGCAATAGGAAATTTTCAACTTGATTTTGCCTTGCTTAAATTGAGAAAATTTGAATTTACACATCAACAAACAACTTGGATGTAGTTAACTTGTGTGACATGGTTTGTGTCACTCAATTTACTTAGTAAATTCGAGTTAGAGGAGTTAGAGTTCAATTAAGCATGTGTTATTTCTAATTTTTAGCAATCAATGTCAGTTATCTCAAGTTGTTTTCAGTTAAACTAGTTCCAATTATTGGAAGAACTAGCATTAGGGGAATTTTGAGGTCTAAAATGGGCCTCCTAAGGAAATTAATAGTGGAAATAATAAAATAAGATAAGATTACATCATCAAATTTTAGAGGGAAAAAATGAAAAACTATTTTTTCAACTCGTATTTTCAACTTATCTCCCTATGGGTTTACTCAAATTTTGAGCGGCAACACTCGTTGGATGCATAATTTGATTCCTCATCCAAAGAGTACCCATGTTGCATACTTTTAATGAACCCTACTACACAGAAAATGATAAATAAATGAAAAATGTGATTGCAATCACATTTTTTTTCCATGTATTTCTCATTTTTCGTGTAGTAGGGTCCATCAAAAGTATGCAACATGGGTACTCCTTGGATAAAGAATTAAATTTTGCATCCAACGAGTACTCTCACTTGAAATTTGAGTAAAACCTTAGGGAGATAAGTTGAAGATAAAAGTTGAAAAAATAGTTTTATTTTTTATTATTTTTTAATCTTTTTACTTTTTTACTCCAAAAATGGTGAATCATCCCCCATGGTTGATATCAGCATCTTGAATCGTATTGGTTCTTATAAAGTTTATTTTGGTTGTACATTTTTCTTAGGAGGCCCATTTTAGACCTAAAAATTCCCCTAATGTGGAAGCCCAGTTGTGCAGTGGAACTTCAGTCAAACTCAGTGATCATCTAGTTAACTGATAAATCGACTCCAAAATAGCTAGTGCATGCAAAGAATTTGAGTTCCCTAACTGTGGTGGAGATTTCAAGGTAGTGTAACATCAGTTGTAGACTAGTCTTGAGGTTATACGTCTTTCATGTAGTCAAATGATCAACCTTGGGAACTGCACAGTCCATTTTGGATAAATTCCTAAATAATATGGGCCTAATTTCTCAAGGAATTGCACAAGGAAATAGGGGCTCAAGTAGAGGCGGAAATTGTCCAAGTCTGGGTTAGAGCTTCTCCGTGAGCACATAGATAAATTATTCACTTGAAGGTTGTGGTTAGCTGAGCAAATAAATTGTAATACATCTCTATTAATCAGATTAATGCAAGTAAGCAAGTGGTTTTTAATAGATTTCTTTCCCGTGGAAAAATATTGTGTGCATGTGTGTTATTTCTCACTGCATGTTTGTGATTGATGTTCTAAATTGTGAATTGAATTTCGTAGAGTAGTAGAGTAGGTTTGTGTATTGTGATTTTGATTAAAAATTCATGAGCAGTTGAAAATCTACACCATAATTTCTACATGGTATCAGATCATGATTTACATTAGAGTAGGAATTTGGTCACATATGAGCATTCTAGATATTATTCCAAATGGATTCAGAAGGAAGGTATGCATGCCTTGCGACCAAGGAGTAGGCCCCATTTACATTGAACCATCCTTTTGTAAGGTGACTCCAAAATAACTTACTAGGATGGGAAGATAACTGAATGTGATTTTTACCAAGTTAAGCAACCATGTCAGCAAAGTTATGGTGAAATTTAGAGGCACGTGATCAGGGGAGAGCTTCCATGTTTTCTGATAAGACGTTGTAGGCTTGATTAACCAATAATGACAAACATGGGTGTGAAAGTTTAACATGGGAAATATCTAGAGCGGATGAAATTTAGGGTTGTCTTGTAGATGAAGAAGATTCTTCCATAAGTCCTCCAAAAAAGTATAGATTTCCCATTTATGACTTCCCAAAAACAATGAGCTTAACTAAGTGTTTTATGTTGCCAAGATTAATTCCATATTTTAAAGAACCAACCTACATGCAATGCATATGGATGAGATATTTATAATTTATTTATGGATCATACTTGTGTTTCCAAAGGATACTCCATATATCCCCTTTTCCTTGAATCCATCTCCACTAAGGTCTTGGCCCTAAGTACATTATTAAGAATTATTGGGTCTTGGAGGTTAAAAGCACCTTTTAGCTTGGGAAGGCATAAAGTTTGAATATGAGAGAGGATCCCATTTCCTTGAGTTTGAGGTTCCCCCCAAAGGAAGTTTCATTTAATGCAAGAAGGTTTTAATAATTTTTGTAGGGGTGCAAGAGCAGAGAAGATGTACAAAAGAATGGCTTGCAAAATTGATTTGAGAAGGATAAGGTAAGTAGGAAGGTTAAGGGCTTGAAAAGTCCAATCAAATCATTTATAACTTAATTTGGAAAGGATATCTTCCCAAGGATTTCAATGGAAGAGAACCCTTGGGAAAGCCAAGTATTTAGGTAATATGAAATTGGACCTAAAAAGGAGAATTGAAAAAGAAAATATAATAATTGAGTTGATTGATAGATGTGCCTAAGGATTCCATGAAGTCATTCAAGCAAGTTTTTATGGCCCAAGCTTCTTTGGTAGTAGGAGTTCCCATTAGCATAGTGTCATCCACAAATTGACTATGGGAGATTTGTTGGGGCATAACATGTAGCTTTAGACCTTGAATCTTTTGATCATATACAACAACATTAATAAAAAGGTAAATTCATTCAACTATGAGGATAAAAAGGAATGGTGATAGTGGGTCTCCTTATTGAATTCCACGAGAAGGGGTGAAGGGAGTGGTAGATGAACCATTAATAAGAATGGGAAAGAAGGCAGAGTAGATAAGATCGAGAATCCAATTGACTCACTAAGGATGAAAGCTAAGGTTATGAGAATAAAGAATATATTACTGACTAATATTGTTAAAGGATTTATACATATCAAGCTTAATAAGCATCCCAAGATTTGTAGTGGATTTGAGGGAGTAGGTCACCCGCAAGGACTCCACTTAGTAAACCTACGTCATAGCTCATGTTTTCATGGAATATTATTTAATACCCCTAATATCACTAGATATTGATAAAATCATCCCAAACGCCTTTTGTTGAACCCCTTTTTATACTCCTAAATATTTACAATTCCCCACTAACACCCATCCCAATACCTGCAATATACTGGCTCTATTTTTCACAATTTAATAGACCCCTTCATGAATGAATGTGGTAGGATATTCGTCAACAATGTGAATCCTTCATGAGGTCACCGCATGGTTTAAAATTATACTATCCAATGTTTGTCTTCCTTCAACATATCCATACTACTTAGAGGAAATGAGGATGGGAAGAAGGGGTTTAAGGTGATTGGCAAGGACTTTGGGACGAATTTATATATGACATTCAAGAGTAAAATAGGATTAAATTAGCTAGGATATGTAGATTCATACTCTTTGGGATAAATGGTAATGAAGGTGACATTAAGGGTTGGTAAAACACCTTGGATTTGCCTAGATTCTTTTACCAGAGCCCAAACCTCATGTTGGATGGTGCCCTAGTAGACGTGGGAAAAATATAAGTTAAATCCACCTTGTCTTAGTTATTTTCCAATTGGAAGATCTTTTATTTCCTATTCAACCTCTTGAAGTGTAATAGGTATCGTAACATGTAGAGCCTCTAACTTACACCTCATCATCCACTATTACCTACTGTTTTTCATCACTTACCTCTCTCTTTTGCCTCATTTTCAATGTAAAACCACCCAGATCATTACATTAGATGTCATTAAGCATGATCAAGTGAGCTTTGCTAATGTGTGACTGTTTTGTTTAGATTTTGACATATTTACAGGCATTCCGCAACCATTTGCTGATCCTGCAGCTATCTGCTGATTCCGCAGCCATCTGATGATCCCGCAGCCTTTTTGTTAATCTCAAGGTTCCACGTGTCATTTTGCCAAATGAGCCACATGGGCACTTAGGAATCAAGGTGCTCGAGGTTCCTGTGCTATTTGTTCAGCCATCCACGTCATCTGTGCCTCCGGTCAACAAGGGTCAAGTTACAGTCAACAAAGGCACCTTAACGGTGATACGTAAGCTGTTGGGTCACGTCAGTTCAAACGGTGACTTGTCCGTGTTACGCAGGTTGTGGGGGACATAATCCAACTCTGGATTCAATGCCCATAACGACCAAGAACCTCCAGCTCATCCATGCAATCTTATGACGTGTTATTGAACCTTAATTACGCATGACAGTTAGTTTATTTTTCAGTTTTAGCTGTACGCATTAGGATATCTTTCAGATGCCTATAAAAACTTGCGTCTGCGTACGCTTATGTAACTTTTTAGTTGCTGTGTTTTATGAACTTGTTATAATTTTAGTGCATTCCCAGACTCTGTTTTAATAGTGTTGTTCTAGCACTCTTGACTGTAATTTTCTGCACATGGAGTAATAGAAGCAGTGCTGTTCTGAAGTTTTCAATACCTTGAGTCTTCTTTGGGTTATATGAATGGAGGGACCCTGTTCATGTTAGCCTTGTATAGTATTTTATGTTCAGCATTTCCTTATTTCCATTCAGCATTTCCTTTTCTTGACATATGTACAGCATAATTTACTTTCATGTTATTTCATTTCCAGCCTTTATTTTAAGCTGATCAGCATTGTTCTTTTGCAGGTTTTTAACCCGGGATTGCTTGTGTGTTTATGTATTTGCTTTATATCTAGTGGTAGTTTCAGTTGACAGATTCAAAGTTGCTACCTTTACTTTATTTTCATAGCTGATTTTTAGTTTTATTTCTCAAATCTGTCTGCTAACATATGAATGGTCTCTTTATTATAAATTGTCTATCTTTTAGAGATCAGAATACTAATAACTTGCAGCCGGCTTTGGGTACTTTTTAGACTAATCTTTAACTACTTTCTAATCGTGCTTTACACAGTACTATGTGTTAGAGGCAGAGAGTTAGAAAGAGCAAAACATTATAACTAGTCTTTAAAGTAGATTTTTCTCATTTTTTATCATTTCTTAGACTTATCTTTAGCTACTTCCTAATCGTGTCTTACACAGTACTATGTGTTAGAGGCAGAGAGTTAGGAAGAGATAAACATTATCATTGGTCTTTTAAGTGATTTTCTTACCTTTTATTTGCAGCAGCATGAATGGTGTCTAATGCCATTAGAAAGTGGTTCTTTGCTTTCAATTCATTTTAATTCATTTATTTCCTTCAAGTTTTCCTTTTCAGCAAGTAGTTAGAAACCACTAATCACACACTTTCACTCATCTAGAATTCACCTTACACACACCATCACTCATCTGTTTATAAATACATCACTCCATCTTAGGAAGATAAATTAACCACAAACAACACCCCAAACGACAAAAAGCTT